>JAGDQP010014899.1:18427-40311 GCA_022664845.1 Lepisma saccharinum | reverse complement strand
AAAGGGCAGAAGTAAGATATATTTTATTATTAGTACTTGCATTTCCAATCTTATGTTTTTTGTTTTGTTTTTCTGTTTGAGTGAGAATTATCTACCGTTCTTTCCTTGTATGACAGGGGGAGCTGCTTGTGCAGTTTCAGTTTTGTTTTTGAACGTAGAATTAGTGAAAACAATATCTTTTTAAATATTATCTAGTGTTAAATTATCTGAATAAAGATATTCCAAAATAATAATTTGCGAATTTTCCCTGTATAAATGGAAGTCCCGCTCACCTCACATCACAACCAAGGTGGTGAAAAATTAGGTACTAGGCTTTCTTCTTTCCTTTTATTTCTTTTTCATCTTTTTCAAATTATTCAGTTGAAGTCTGCAGTAAGCAGATGAAATGTCAGTTAATTAATTTTAAAGTTAAAACACTTATTGAGGAAGCTACAAATACACAAATAAGTAGATACATTTTTGAATTTGGCCACCGTATGCAATGTCAGTAAGTTATAATACGTTTTTTGATCTATTAGGAAAAGCCCGGGTATAGTAAACGCCATTTTATTACTGATGTCTGGAGGAACATGCATGACGTAAGGACACTACGTAACTGTTAGGCGTTTGTAGAAGTAGGTATAATAGCGCTCGGAAAGCGTTGTCCACCAGGTGGCTCCGTGATCTAGTGTGAAAAGCATCGGACCGGTTTCCGGTTCGATTCCCGCCAACGTCAATTTTTTTGTTTTTTTTATTTTTAATGAGCATTACTTTTTTCTCTCTGCTCCTGCTTTTGCTTCCTTACCCAAATTCACTGAAATAGGTTAGGTAAAATCAGGTTGGATCTTTATTATTATTATTATACAACCGACCCACCGTCGCTCAGTGGTAGAGCGTTGGCCTAGCATTCGGGAGATCGTGGGCTCAATCTCGGAGACCGACCATCTTGACTGAGCTTTTTCCTCAGCTACACCAGGCAAATTCCGGAATGGCACCTACAACTTAGACCTTGGCCGACACCTTTTCGCACCCTTTTCCCTCACCTATCTCGGCCTGAGCCTTAGATGCCTAATGGCCGGAAATAAAATTGAAAATAATTATTATACACGATAAAAACAAATCTCACTTCAAACATTTCAAACAATTCACGAAATTAGGTTTGAAAAGTCAGGTTAAATTTTTCTTCTTTATAGCAATGAAAACATTCCAGAGTCGTTCAAATCATAACTGTCAGTATTGGAAAGGAATTATTCACTTCGAAATTCTTTACTCTCGCGAGAATACAGTCAATTACGATTGTTCCTCTGTGCAGACACTCGTATTTTACACCGTCTTCATATAGAATCTTTGTTTTTGTGATTTAATTGGTGATCTATTTCAGATATAGATTCATTCATCATTATAATGGTCGTACAGTGTTCCACTATCTTTTACATTAAGACTTATTATGGTGCACCTAGCCTCCGTGGTCTTGTAGTTACCATCGCGGGCTTCTGATCGGAAGTGGGGAGTAACACTAGTTAGAATTCTGAGTCTGGCAGCTTTAAATTTCTGGCCTTTAACGCACGTGAAGGCTACAGACGGGTCACATTTTAACTCTTTGCTATGTCCGTTGGAGAAGGAATAGTAAGGTATCGACCAGCGTGTATTGCCTGAGTACCATCCCAGCATTCGCCTGGTAAGACTGGTGAAAGAAAAAACTAGAAAATTTTAGTCATTGAGCGGGACTCAAATTCGCACCTCTTCCCAACTATATACCTCGTCATGAGGCTGCGAGACGTGATGCCGGCCAGACTAACCGAGATTTCGCAGGGATTTCCTAGGGTTTCTCCAGGTGAATCCCAGTATAGGATCTACACATAGACTCAGATAACTTTCCCTCACTCCAGAACAGGACTTACCGAGGGATGTTATCTGTCAGATGGACTTAAGCGATAACTGCCTGTCTGACATATAAATGTGAATTGTAAATTATTGGAGTATGTTTTGTATTTAGTCCAGAAGGATTCTTCTGTAATCGTGTTCATTTATTTTGGTACGGCCGCTGTGACTCACAATGGTACAGTGCTCACCTCTGGTGCATGGGATCGCCAGTTCGATTTTGGCTCATGCCATGCGGACTTTGTGTTGGACAAATATCGTGTGCGTGGGCTTCCTCGGAGTTCTCCCGTTTCCTCCTACTTCCTTCTTTTCAATTATTCCATCATCATGCATCCGACTTGAGTCAAAGTTGCCTAAAGGCCTTAAATAAAATTCAAATTAAATTTATTTTTGGTATAAATGTTTGGTAGTTGGTACTTTATATATTAACGATTAGTGTGTTTTATTTAGTGTAATTAATACTGGATGAAAGAATAGTGAATTTTTTGTGTATCTTTGTCTAGTCACGATTAGAAGCCCTGAATCAAATATTGGAGCTGCTGTCAACGTCTAAAAACTTACTTCAGAAAGAAGAGCCTGGAGAAGCTTTTACTACCGAAGTACCATCCAAAGCGGACAGCTCAAGTAGCCTAGATAGTGACTTATCTTGTACTACATTGTTAAGCTGTGTAAGTTTCTACTTAGTATATAATAATACAGATTTGACGTGAGAGTTGTGTTACATAACTAATCCAATGTTGTATAGAATACTAGTGATTTCTGTGTTAATAATATGTAGGTAGATTTACGAGTTTATATGGAAAATTCATCATTTAGAACAGTTTATGGCGACTAATTCTTTTTTCTGCAGTACCGACTCAAAAGGATACTACACTTATAAATAGTAAATGCGTTAAATTGTCAATTATTTTAATAATGAATAGCTTAGAAAATAAATTGACGATCAGTAGGTTGAATTGCTGTTGCATTTTCGTTGTATAAAGGAAACATCTAGTCTTTGTTGTACTCAAACAGCAAGACTATTTCATTAATTCCTGATTTACAAAATCTGAATTTTGAACTTGAATTTAATTACAAGTCGCATACTTTACCACTGACAGATCTGTTCCATTCAGTTTGGAGGAAATGGAAATAGCAACGGTGTGAGAGATACCATCCTTGTATTTACGTGGTAGAATTATTAAATGCAGTAATAAAAAATCTTGAGTTTGGGTCAACACTAAAGAAATCGGAGACATCCATGATTGAATTCCAGCAACGTTTTCTAGCGTTGCAGAGTCAGCACCCACGTTTTATCTCTGTTTTTACCGATGGGTTCAAATCAGATGAATCTGTTGGATGCGCGTTTGTTGTAGATGGGGAAGCCCAGCAATTTTGTCTTAATCCCAAAGCCAGTATTTTTACTGCTGAGCTCTATGCTCTTTTAAAGGCTTTGGATTTTAGTCTTGTTCGTGGTTTCAACCGCATCCTTGTTTGTAGAGATTCGAAGTGTGTTGTTCAAAACCTCGACAATATGTATTCTAAACATCTGCTCGTGCAAGGTATTTATTCTATGTAAGACACACGCCATCTGCTCTGCTGGTGGTGAGGTTGTCTTTTCCTGGATACCAAGTCATGTTGGTATCCATGGTAATGAATTGGCAGATCAAGCTGCACGTGAGGCCTCTTTAGGAGCTAACATTGATATTCATCATGTCCCATTTCAGGACATGTTGATATATCATAGGCATGTTACTTACACGGAATGAATGGCAGCGACGATAGGATGACGTTGCTGTTAATAAATTGAAAGAAATTAAGGTAACTGTTGCTCCATGGAAATCATCTTGCCAAGATAGTAGGCATGAGGAAGTACTTTTGTCGTCTACGTATAAGGCACAGTCGCATGACTCATGGATATCTGTTGCGACGTTTGGACCCTCCGCATTGTAGTGAATGCAGTGGAATTGTAAGTATTCATCACATTCTTTTAGATTGTCCCGGATATAATCATCTCAGGCAACGTTATAACATCCCCAATGACGTTGCGTCATTGTTAGGAGATGAATCAGCTATATTGCGACGAGTTCTTTTGTTTGTTCAAGAGACAGGTTGATCTCCGTCTATTTGAGATGATTGTGTTGGTTAGCTGTTAAGTTTTATGTAGTATTATTATTTTATTTTTGTGAAGGCCCATTTACAGCCTTCACGTTTTTAACTTATGCTAAAGACTCTATACATCTTCAGTTTTTACCACTATTTTCTTTTTCTGAAGACACTTCACATCTTCAGCTTTTATATGATTTTATAATTTATTTAACAGCTATGTTTAGACGTGACAAAGGAAAGGGGCTTCCCCCGTATCGGGAAGGGCGTAAGTCATAGTGCTGTTACCGCCTATACAATTCATTTTATCTTATTTATCTTTTAGTTTGGGTAACCCATCTCGAAAAGGCAAACATTCGTTTCTGATAAGCGCTATAAAATTTCCTTTATTAAACCAGTTATTGTCCGTGTCTGTTTGTTTGTTAGCAACAGTCGTATGCAACTTATACCCATTTAGATGTATGACTTGGTCTCTCTCTCTTTTTTTTTTTTTTTTTTTTTTTATTTTTCCCTTAGAATAAAAGATAGATATAAAACGAAGTTTTTACTAATTGTATATTAGACATATCTCTGACAGAAACTAAATAAATTAACTAATATTTAATATTAACTAATTATTCTTCCGCATTGCATGATAGCAGATAAGCTTCCTCATGTAGTTTAGCGCCTGGGTTTCATAACCAGCAATGAGGAGTTGAAAGAGTGTCTAGGCGAGAGGAACATTCCATACACACAGAGAACTGACCATGCCGTGGTGGTGTAATGGTAGCATACCTAGCCGGCAACTTGGAGATCCGGGTTCGAGTCCCGGTCACGACGGCTGTCAATTTTTCTGTGTTAATTTCAGCATGTACCATACACAAGGTTATTTGTGAAGTAACTAATAGTTTGGTATGAATAAGGGAACTTCAGGTTGGTTGGGAGACGGGCAATTTAACAATACTTTTAAAGAGTAATTGTACTTTGAAGTCGGTTTGTGTCAATTTATTGGATAAGCTTTCACAAGTAAAAATAAAAGATGTAACCGACGATATTAAGTTGCTTACCAATACTACATTTATTTGCAGGTTCATCAACAGTTACTGGCCGGCTGTTTTGGTTTAGGATGTTTAGCTGGAGAGGACAGCACATTGTTACATCATTATCTGGATGGAATACGGGCTGCTCAAAAATCCATTCAACAGCAAATCCAACATTCTGTGCATCGTATTTATACTCTAATGGTCGCTTCCTTGGCTCAAAATGAAAGAGAAACTTGCCTTGTTAACGGTAAGTTGTAGTCAGTATTTTGTGTTTTTCATATTTATTTAGATGGTTCAAACAGATAACTAAGGGCCATAAATAAAATTCGATTCAAGCAGATATAGTAGTCTGAACTTTCCATGGAAATAAGTGCGGATATCTAAAAGATCTATTTATACAAGTGATATCTTCCAAAATTATTTACCTGCCCGTGTAGTTTTGTTCCTAGTCAATGACACCCTTTCTCTTGTTAACTATAGTGTAATTGACCTAGTTGAGTGTAGCCGACTTTTTTTCCGCCCGAAAATACATAGCTGTAATAGAAACGAGTAGATCATGACGTCATCTTTCGTGTTTGTATCGCGTGTGATAAAAAATAACATCATCTTACCTGATTTTATAACCTACGGCTGTGAATTGTATAGTCAATTTTGCAGTCCATATGAAGGAAAAAAATTGAGGTGTGCTTAAAGGGAGAAGATCAATATATTCTCTTAGATGATTTCCTTCCATTGCTCAGTAGTACAAGTCTAAATATAATTCCTGGGTTCTTGAACATCGATATGGAATGAAGAAAACTACAGTCGAACCTGCAGATCTATGTCTCTGTGCCCCTGAGCCACCGTTCGGAGGTGTCGGGCTTGCTACAAAGAGAATAGTGGGGATATCCAGCAGGTGAAGGGACGTAGACTATAAATAAAACAACAAAACTGGGAGGAAGAGGTTTATTAGGTCATCGAGTTATGCTAACTCCAGAACTGCTACCGAAGCAGCACCAATATTATTAATTACAGGTTCTTTTCCGCTACAGGAATCCCGTACTGGGCATATACAAATTAATGCAAAATATAACTGAATGTGATTAACCTATAAAAATGTTTAATAACCTTAAACATACTGGAAAGATTAAAAAAAAAAAAAAGTAATAACAAGAATATAAATTCTGGTTCAAACAAAATAAAAGGAATAAACAGTGGCATTTATTACCACATATATTTAATAGGTAAGAATAAAAAATAAAATCCACGTAGAAATGAAAAAATAAAACTAATGTTTAAACCTCTGTAAGTATCTGTAACGATATATGTGTAGTAGTGTATATATCTGTTTATATAATGAATGGGAAGGTTGCCTAGCAACGACTTCAGTAAATAAGTAAAATTTTATTCTTGTTAATTAAGAATCAGATATATTCATATTAACAATAAGTGGGAAATGAATTACATGAAAATACAAAAATTAAAATGAATTATTTTTTATTTTATAATGATCAACTGTATTTATTATTAATATGAAATTAATTTATAGTAATTATAATAATTATTTATTGTTTGAATTGATATTTTAAATGTTGAACCACAAATAATTAATTGCCAATGTAAAGTATATGCAGATTCTGTGATTTAAGAAGAGTTCCCAATAAGTTGTATATAATATTTAATGCTCTACTTAGAAAGCAGTTTCAGGAGATAATTCTACCTCCTGGCAAATAATTAATGAATGTTTCCACTACGTCTTGTCTATTCGTCTCATCTTAAGTCACCTGCCGGAAACTCCCATATACTGGTAGCACGCCAGATCCTCACGTACAGGAGAGCGGGGCACGGTATATTCTGCGGGTTCGACTCCTGCCTTCATGACCAGAAACGCAAGAAGAGGCATTCTCGCAGAAGAGGAGAACGTTACATATCTTTTAACCACCGGATGAAATCCCGCGGAGATCGTGGTGTGTTCAAAATGAACAGCTTTTGTATTGTTGAAACTGTGACGCAAATCAACGTTTATTTATAGACAGGATAACAAACAGTTTAAAACAGAACAATTATAATTAAAATGTTCCCTTTGATCGCTATTTTTTCTTCCTCGTGTGCTATGATTTACTTTATAATATAACATTCCTGGATCTGACGTAGCATTTATGGCCTAAGCTTGTAAAATCGGAGGGTATGATGTCCTACACCGAGTGCAACTTCCGAGGAAATGGTTAAGAAGGAAGCAAGGATGATCGATATTCTAAATATCATTGTGACATTCTTCTACTAAAACCTTAGGATGGTGGACGTGGCCAGGCTCTTACAGTTTACTTTGTCTTTTTAAAAGCGATTGTATGCAGCGGGGTTTGGTAATTGTTACTAAAAGTTCATCAACGTGGCCGCATTGATTTCTTAATTTTGTAGCATTCAAAGACAAGGAAACCATAAATGATCTTAATTTTGTGATCATTGTTTTCGGTTTACGTGTATGTAGGCGGAATCCTGTTCCAGAAAATTCTAATGAAGTTTATGTTCTTACCTCCAGACGGTCGAAAGTCGAACTGTTTCAGTTACGTATCTAATTTCCCCTCTACGAGGCACCTGCTGATATTGTGAGATACTTAGTGCTGTTGCTTTCACAGTGTTACCATATTTCTGTCCTACGTATTACCGAAGTCAGGTAGCGAGATTAAAAATACCGGATGTAAAATTTAGTTCCAACTTTACCAGCTCTGTCTAACCATCGAGATCATAATATCACTTAAATCCGGTGTGAATAAGCGAATGATGGTACGTCTGCCGTTCAGTAGATTTTAATTTGTTATAGGAGTTTCCCAATTCTTTTTTACAGGTGGAATAGTGTGCATCCATTAAATATATATGTTACCGACAATGTATGAAATCCGGCATTCTATGCAATGCCTGGTGTTTTAGACAAAGTGTGAAATAAAGAAACGAATCTAACCGAACCTGACGAACAACAGAGAGATTCCTTATTTCATACTTTGCCAAAAATACAAGGCATTGTATAGAATGCCTTATTTCATACATTGCCGATAACATATATATATTTTTTGTTCCATTTTCTAATTAAATAATTATGAATTCAGTCATGGTTCCCTGAAGATCGTAAATGGAATTCAAATTCAAAATGTAAATGATTATGATGTAATAGTTAAGAACAAACTAATTGAAATCTTCTCTCAATATTTTTGTTCTTCTGCAGGTAACCGGCACCATCTTCAGATTCTGACGGTGTTTATTTTGAGTGTACGATACCAACCATCTGATATTGCATTAACAGTTTCATGCGGATTATTACCCATTTTATCTCAACTCTGTTCTGGCAGCTTTGTCCAAGGTCCTGTTTGTACCGGTAGTAACTCTGTTTTAGCCTTGGCAAGCATGAGGTTACTGCATATTCTTGCTATTAGTTGTGGGTGAGTATACAACAAGAACAATATTATCTATAAATGTAGATATATATCCTATTTTCATTGGTACTTAACGGCGTTGCTAAGTAGTTTTCAAATGATGAGATTTCTTCTTTTTGTATATATAAAATCATGTGTAAGATACAAAGAAAATATAAGCTGATTTCCAGGAGGAGTGCTATTTCTTTGTTTTTGCTTTGTACAATATGTCCTTGAAATAAAACCCCAAATTTCGGGAGTTTTGATTCACATCAAAACAAGAAAAAAAGTAGCTTTGAAGAAATTCCGATATCTACCTAGTTTTGGAGCTACAGGCGCTCAAAGATAAGCGGACATCTTTACAAATGACGTCATATTTCGAAAAGTGATGACGTAAGCCTTTTCGGCTTAGCAAATCACATTCAAAGAAGTACCGAATCCACCTATGTAAGCTATGTTGATGATTGGCAAATGCAGCGTAGAGGTGATTTCTGTGGTTGCCTTGTTAAACCACTTAATTCCTTGACGACAAAATGCTTACGTTGGGAAACCTGTCTATGCGGCACTCCCTTAATTATAAACATTTCTTGTATGCATATATTGTACTACAGGGTGGCCAAAATAAACCTGGCCCAGAAAAATGTTTTCGCAATTTCATGAAAACGTAATCTAAACAACAAATAGTTCAGTAGAAATTGGGACAAATACAATTATTGGGTGTGTGAGAAGCGTACGGGAGAGGAGCATGCGACAGCAACCAGTTGTTTGAGTGAGAGGTGTAGACGTGTTTAGTGATTAGTTGAATGCAACAGAAAATGGTACTAACGATAAAACAGCACGTGTTCATTGTTGAATGTTATGCGAAGCACAATTCGTGGGAAACGTTTCTACAAGAGTTTAAGAATGGAAGTGTCTTGGCAAAACCTCCAGCAAAAATCTGCAATGCAAA
Source organism: Lepisma saccharinum (assembly GCA_022664845.1). NCBI lineage: Eukaryota > Metazoa > Arthropoda > Insecta > Zygentoma > Lepismatidae > Lepisma > Lepisma saccharinum. Next base: position 31,009 of record JAGDQP010014899.1, on the reverse strand, counting down.
ACTTAGTGGCAAAATGGGGCGAAACGGGCTCTGTAACGAATAGAAACCGTAACTATTCGAAACGAGTTCGAACACTAGAAAACATAGCTCAAGTGTTGCATATGCCTGCATGATATAGCCTGTAAAAAGTCCGACAAAATGTCAATACTGTTCAAGTGGAAATTAAAGAGTTCGTCGTCTCAGAATATTAGCAAAAAGGACCTGCATCTTTATCCTTACAAATTTTCTGTTAAGCTTTCAGAGAAACGTGCGCGTGTTCAATTCTGCCCGTGGTTTCTGAATGAAGTGGACTTTTGGATCCTCAGTTTTTTTTTTTTATTATTATTATTATTATTGTTATTCAGATGAGGCCTGGTTCGACCTGTCCGTGTATGTAAACTCACAAAACACCCGCCATTATGCATCAGCAAATCCTCATCACTACGTTCAACAACCGTTACATAATATTAAGATGGGTGTTGGGTGCGCAATGTCCGTTTTCCGAATCATAACATAATTCTTTCACCAAACTGTTCATGCTCATCGGTGTGTCCAGAATCAGTTGAATCCATTTGTGGATCAACTTACAGACGATGAACAAATGTATGGGTATTTTTCAACAAGATGGAGCAACAGCATACACCACACTTGCAATCTTGTCACGAGTTCATGAGGTATTCGTTGAGGAGAGGACAATCATCAGAGGCAGTAAGTCCACCACGATCTCCTGGCCACCATGATCGCCTGATCTCTCTCCCTGTGATTTTACCTGTATGGCAAATTGAAGGGTCAGGTGTACTCAAATAATCCCCACATACTGGAAGAGCTAAAGCAGAACATTGAAAACGCTATTGCTGCCATCCCTCAGGCAGAGCTGCTACGCATGTCTCACAGTTTGATAAATCGAGCACAGCGCTACATTGACGTCAACGGTGGTCATTTCTAGCTTCTTTTGTAAAGAGCAGGTCTCCTGTTCATTAACAAGGGTAAATTTAGTGTCAGAATTATAAACATTTTCTGGGCCAGTTTTGTTTTGACCACCCTGTACTTCGACTGTGATTTGCCAAGTCGACACCGCTTACGTCATTATGTATGCTCAGATATGACGTTATTTGGGACGATGCCGTATTAACTTTGAGCTCTTGTAGCTCCGAAACTATGCATAATTTTGAATTTCTTCATAGGATTTTTTTTTTTCTTATTTTGATGTAAGTAATCATCTCCCGAAGTTTAGGTCATTATTTCAGGGACACTCGGTATAATTAGAGAGAGTTTCCCAGTGTACCTGTAGATCTATAATCTTTCCAGGTTTATATAATGAAATACCGAAGGTTTATTTCAACAAAAGAAACAGTGAAAGAAATCACCTAGTATTACATGTTACTTCTGCGTTTGTTGCTTATCGATTTGGTACTTCCAATAGGCATCTTGAGAATTGTTCTTCATACTAACATAATTGTTCTTCATTTATTTCTTTATTTATTTTGTTTACTGATAAATAGTATTAGTGTTATTTCTTTAATATATTGACTTTAAAACACAAGAATGTACATTTAATTATGACAGCTTTTATTTCATTCTATGTATTCTATCAAAAATCATTCCCTTATGGTAAGATAAGCTTAGTTTTTCCTCAGACCAGGCAAGTTCCGGAATGGTACCTTCAACTTAGGCCCTAGCAGACACCTTCCCGTATCCTTTTCCCCCCACTATCCCGGCCATAGCCTTAGATGCCTGAAGGGTTATAAATGAAATTCAAATTAAACATAAGCGTGTTCACATAATAGGGCAGGAGATAGACAGGACTGGGGCTAGGGAGCCAACTGACCACACACACACACATATTCTGACCTTAACCTTCAAAAACTCTAGCTCCCCTTATCCTCTATATTTTCAACACATTTCCATCCACGATCCCACCCTGTACTTACACGCTATACAGTTATTATTTCAAGTTCCGGAAATCGACGCGCTACGGCAGTCAGTTGTTCTCCAGTTTTGATGCTTTGTCCGCTACGTGTCTCCACTGTCTCTTTAAACTTGTGCTTTGTGAACACGTTAACTTCACTCTTTCCTCTATACTTGAAAACGTGTAATACACGAAATATAGTGACTTCTTATATGTGAATATGTGTGTGATCTAATACTAAACTAAAGCTGTAATTATTATCCTTTTTTTTTCCTTCATTCTCTTAAATTTACCTTATATATATATAACTAGCACAAAGGAAAGCCGGGAAGGCAATTTAAGGTAAATTTAAGACAAATGAAGGAAAATAATGGAAAATACTTACAGCTTATAATTTCGTATTAGATCACACACATATTCACATATAAATGTCACTACAATATTTCGTGCATACAGTTGCACTTTTTCAAGTATAAGGAAGAGAGCGAAGTGCATGCGTTCACAAAGTACAAGGTCAGCACGCCGTCTGTGGGATGCCTTTATTCATGGTTTAAGCCGGAAAATATATCCTGGCCTTGACCTTCAGTAACTCTAAGCTTCCCTTTTGCTCTGCATTTTCAACACATTTCCATCCATGATCCCACCCTGTACATATTCGCTAACAGTTATGATTATTTCAAGTTCCGGAAAAATCTACGCGCTACGCCAGAAAGTTGTTGTATAGTTTTGATGCATCGTCCACTACGTGTCGGCACTGTCTCTTCAATCTTGTACTTTGTGAACGCGTTCACTTCGCTCTCTTCCTGTATACTTGAAAAAGTGCAATTGTATGCACGAAATATTGTAGTGACTTTTTATATGTGAATATATGTGTGATCTAATACGAAACTATAAACTGTAAGTATTTTCCTTCATTTTTCTTAAATTTACCTTAAATTGCCCTCCCGGCTTTCCTTTGTGATAGTTATATTATCCCTGTGTTGGAAATGACTCTGTAATCCCGCATCAATACTTTTCTCCCTCTACGTTTGTGTATCCTTAACTATACCAAATCAGTTGCTCATGCTAGCTTTTTGCGCTCGTGCTTGAATTTAGGTCTTACTCCTACAGGACTGACTCCCAAAATCTCGCTCTCTGCCATAACATCAGTACACCGCCCGTTTCTCATACCGCTTTACAGATTTTTTGCTGTTGAAATAACCCTCAACATATATTCCCTACACTTGGAGCGTGCAAGTAACCTGTTGATCAACATTCAGCCTCTCACAAAAATCGTCTCGTTGATCTCCCATGAGTGGCATAGTAAAATTTGCACCGTTTGTGTACACTCCTCCATTAACCAGAAACACCTGAATAAGTTATCCCTCCTCTGTCGCCGTGCTTTTCAAACCGGATGTGCCCTGCCTCTTCCCCTTCCACACAAAAAGCACCAAGTTCCCTTACTTCTTCTTCTTTTCTCTTCTTTGTTCCCTCCCTATTGCACTTCTACTCTATTTTTCTACATTGTTTCTTTGTTCTCCCCTTCTTCCTCATTATTATTATTTCTCCTCCCTTCTGATTGTACACCCTCTTATTCCTTCAGGAAGCCCCTTACCTGCTCCTAGTAACCTTCGCACTTTCTTCTCCATTTGGTGTTTTCTCCGTGCCATCTAGTCATTTTCCGCCTCCATAACCTGGCCACACTGTCACCCTGCATTCTGCTGACAATATGGCGTTTCCTTAGCACCAGTTCCGCACCTGTCCGCTCTGTCCATTTCCTCTCCTACCAGTTGAAAACGCTATTGCGAAACGTACTGCTTTTCTATTGTGTTTCTGATGTTATTGTCTGCGCAATTTCTGTCTCAAGAATCTACCATGTAAGTATCCTTTTTTTAAGTAAGTATGGTAAAACAAGTAGAGAAAAAGGATACTTACATGGTAGATTCTTGAGACAGGTGTACAATAACATCACAAACATAATAGAAAAGCAGTACGTTTCGCAAAAACGTTTTCAACTGCTAGGAGAGAAAATGGACAGAGCGGACATGTGTATAACTGGTGTTAAGGAAACGCCATATTGTAAACAGCGTTGGAACGCCACATTGTATATATTGTTGATTTCTCACGTTTGTGCAGTAAACTTTATACTAAACATGAGAATATCGTTATTTGGAGTAACGTAGATCAGATGGTAGAGTAGCTATAATTTCACTGTGACCTGAAATTACACTTGTTGTACATTAAGGTAATGTGTTCTTTCTTTTCGGACTACTTTTGAACCTCAAAAGTTGTGTTATTGATACTAGGATTTTGGATTAAAACACTGGGGGTTTTGTTGACTTTCCATTGGGGTTTCTAAGAAGGAATCTACTCCGATTGAAAAGAAGTTGAAACTAAATAACACCAATGCATAAATACACACTACTATAGAAAACTAGAATACAAGACGACGGACGTATTGAGCAGCAGAATAATGTACGTATAATAGAACCCAACGAAATACCTTGGAGCTGTGGCGATGAACTTGGCTGGTTGCAGCGAAGATGGAACTGTGGATAACACCTCGGGTTGTCTCTTCGTACTGCTGGTGGCCTCAGGAAACAAGGCCGATGGTTTTTCTTTCTCTTCTCTGTTCTTCTCCGTTCTCTGGCTACGGAGCGGGGTTCGGATCCCAGATCCGAACTTGATGGCTACTGAAGTCTTCGTTCCCAACGACTACTAACGGCCAAGATTTCTATCAATGTTCAGGTTTCATCTCCAAAATTCATTCCCTGTCTTCTTGATATTAACCAATCACAGTTCTCCTTGGGAAGCGTGGCTACGGTCTCTTAGACCAATCACCATGCACCTGACATATTACACTTGTGCTGTCTTCATATTTCTCATTGGTCACTGATATACGATCTTGCTGAATTGAGTGTAAGTTAATTTTATGATTATCTTGCTTTCGAATCTCTAAGCGATATTTGAGATTATTCTTTTCCCTATTATACGTGATTCTTGCAACGTGACTCAAGAATATCGTGTTTTCGGAGTAATATAATATTTCATATTGAAATCTAATATCTGTCTGTGCAGGTTTCTGTGACATTGACAGAGGTGACGATGTTGCTTAAACCAATATGTAATATTCACGTTCGTTGAAAGATTGTTCATGCTTAATAACAGACAAAACTAAATCTTGGTTTGCTCCGATACGAAGTTGGGTTCTTTTGTAGAATAAAGCTTTTTCCCCTATTTACATTTACCTTTTACCATTAGGTGTTATTTACCATTCAACAATATATATATATAAAAGATGTAACTAATTCTTACCTCCCCCTCCTCCAAAGGAAGGTTCTTGTATCCATCCCTTCAATTATATTTCATATATTTGCCAACGACAGAACTAAGTTGCTCTTTTCTCCTTAGGATTAGTTCAAGTTAACTTGTATCTTTTTCTCTTACCGTAGAATGTATTCTCACCTTCTGGAACGTGACGTCGTAAAGAATATTGTTGACTTAATTCGCTCGCAGCTGCAAAGGCTCCTGAGTCTAATACCAAGGGAGTCTGAGAAGAATGCTCACGACAGTGGGAAACCATCGGACGCCACTGAATCCCATGAACATGACATCAGCGAGGAGCAAAAGAAATTAGAAATTCCGAAGTGGCATAATTTTACAGAAGTAAGAGCAAGTCAGAAATCAATAGAGAGAAGTCTAGGAGATTTTCTGGTATTTATTCGCCACGTTGCGTCAAGTAGTATTGTTCGATCTCTTCTTGCGATGCAGAATTGGACAGACACTTTATTGGCAATAATTGGACAACAAACGGATTCAAAGCTCCCAAGAATACACTCACTGAGGCCAAAGCTTCTAGCTCTTCAGCTGTTGGGAACTGTACTTCCAAGCGTTGACTCGAATTGTAGTGCTGAACATAAGGAACAAGTAAGTACTGTTCTTATTACGATGAAGTTTTCGCAATTATTACTCAACTATATGTATAAACTTGTGTGTAATAAGCCTGTCTTGACTTTCTAAAAAAATTGAAAAGGGGCCTAGCTGAATATGTTACTAAAAAATAAAAAGAAGAGAACAATCATCTCAATAAATGAAACTTTAAGTTTTCATAATTATTTTTTTTTTTCTTTCACTCATATAATTTTTATGGAAGTCGTTTCTCCGATCGCGACATCGCCAAAGTCGTTATGAATCAGATTTGAAATTTTCGATTGTTGCTCCCCTAATTTGGTCTAATGTACAGTATAACTGCGATCTTTGTTAATGTTTAGTTCATGTATTGTTATTTGAATTGATTGTTTAATGATTCTCTGGAAATAATTATTGTTTTACATAGCGCCTCATATATTCTGCAAATACAGTAAAATAGAGTAACTTCGGACAAGTTGAACCAACGTGTTCACAACTCCTCCAGAAATAAAGACAGGAGATCAGAGAAGAATTTAACTGGCGAAAAGAGATTTCTAATAATCTCACTCGCTGTTATCAAGAACAAGAATACATACACCCTAAAACACCAAGCCCCCATAGCTCAGTGGTTGAGCGTTGGCGTAGCATTCGGGAGGTCGTGGGTTCAATCCCAGCGGCTTACCATCCCGACAGATTTTTTTAGGCTTTTTCCTTAGTCACACCCACCAGGGATGACATCTTCAACTTAGGCCCTGGCCAACACCTTCCCGCAGCCTTTCTCCTCCCCTATCTTGACCTGAGCCTTATATGCCTAAAGGTCATAAATAAAATTCAAATTCAACATATACCCCAATATTCTACCACGATTGATTTATCCATATTACCCATATTACAGTGTAATTGGTGTTTTTTTAATGCTAGCTTCCATAGTTCTTCCTGTCTGACCAATATAACACTTTTCTACAATTACAATTGATTTTGTACACACCTAGGACCTTATATAGGAGGTTGTCTTTGACAGATCACAGTTCGGTTTCAGTTTCTTCCTGTAGTCTGTCTATTACTAATTCTGTTTATATATGGTAATGTGACTACATGAAACGATCCTAAGAAGTTTAATGCAAATTTTCGTGACGAGAACTACATCATACATCCAACATAAGTTCCCAGCCGTGCTGGTTTCAACGATATAGCGGTTAAAAATACAAGTAGTTTCGCCAAGTCATATATCGGCCTCATCGTGTGAAATGGAAGGATAAGGACATCTAGGATCTATGAAGCCGTCCGAGATAGTGGGCTTTGTCCGATCTATGGTGAATTGTAGGTCTTATGTTCAAACAGAGTAGGCACAATGTTGTTACAGTGTTTTGCGGCATGAAATACGGTGATCTGATGTAGGAACCTCGCTGAAAAACTACGTTTTTTTAAAAAAAAAAAAAAAAAAAAGTACTATTCTATTAAAACATGAGAAAACAAATGAAACATGATGCTTATTTTAAACATTTAAAGTGTATAAAATGTTAAAATATTGATATCTAAAATAATAATAATAAATACCTGGGTTATTCTATTCTTTTGCATTTTGTTTATTATGCAAAACCGAAATTTGTTTAAGAAACCTTGATCTGTATATAATACCTATTGTAGTTTATGAATAAAAAAAAATCTCATAAACCATTTGTTCCTTGCAAGAATAGCTTGGCATCAGCTATTCTATATGAAGTTGTTTTAGGTCTTGTGAGAGGCTAGATGTCAGAAATACATTATTTTTCGCATCTCTAATATGGTTCTAATGTACCCAAATACATTTATTAATTGTCCTAATGTTTTAGCCTCCATCAGACGAAAAAAAAAAGGACAGGTAAAAATTTATACAATATTAAAACTACCATCTGTAAAAGTCTGTGGAAAATTGAAAGGAAACTGAGTATGGATTAAGCTTATCAGTTTTAAGCAAGAGCATGCTACTAGCTTGGTGGCCTTCGAGTGTTAACACGGCCTGAGCCTGAGGTGCCTAAAGGCCATAAATTGAAATTCAAATGTTAACAAATATGTTGCTGAGTGGCCTTACTTAATTTTCCTGTATATCGGTACTTCGGACTAAATAATGAAGTCCAATAGTATCTTCCTTTCTTCTGTAATTTGGAATATTCTCTATTTTGTCTTTTATCCTTAACTGCAAGCTTTTGGCCATTTCGACTACCTTCCTCGAGCTCATTTACATGCCGTAATAAATTTAACTGAAGTATATAATTTCCAAATTTATTAGTACAAGGGAAGGAGTTCAAACTTTAAATTCACTTGAACGGACGTTAATATACTTTACGTTCCAATTTGATTCAGGAACCAGGGATTTCGTTAATAAAGTTTCTTAAAGCACACTTTTAGACCAGCTTCGCAATTAGATATCACAAACGGGTCTCCGTGAAATCGATTAAAAGAATGTTTTGTATTCTCTTTTTTCTTAACATTCTCTGTTTGATTCGTGTTTATACAGCTCTCACTTTTTATATTTTGTTTGGAAACTAAGTTTCGAGGAAGGAAAACAAAGAAAATAAAGGAGTTTTCTACATTTTCCATCAAGTGAAAACAGTACAAGAAATATTAATACATTTTTTTTTTTTTTTTTGTTTAGTGTGTAAGGTGTACTTGATAATAAAATTACTGTCGTTATTGAATTTATTGCTTTCAAACCAATCATAAAAGTAGTTATTGGTCCACCAGAAAGACTTCCTTTTGAATTTTTAAACGATTGATACTTTTAACAAAATCTTAGTGACGACTTGAATTATTTTGTACGTTTGCTGTCTGTAGAGTTAAAATATTTTAGTTCATACATATTTCTTCTTCATTTTAATTAACCCGAATCATGTAGAAAAATAATTTGTTGTAGTGGTTCTTTTCTTTTGACCATTATGGAAATGATAGTTTTAGATTTCGTACTTACTTTTGAAGTATGTGTAATTTTGTTGCTGGGCATAGTTACCTAAAAATTTCTTTCTTTTTCAAAGGTTATTCGAGAACTCTTTTGTCAACTTGCAGCAAATATGTGGACAATTCCACAAGCCATTGCAGATGAAGAAGCCTTACGAAAGGGGCAAGCACTACAAAGAAAACTCCAGAGTCTCAACAGCCCAGGTGATCGTCATTATTATTTTTAACGAACAGTTCTGTATCAGTTCATGATACAGAAGTAGTTCTAGATATAATGATAATAATACGAGGGTGATTCAGAAAGTAATGCCTCCAAGGCGATACCTTTTTGTGTGTGACAGATAGCACCGATACAGGTATCAGTGGAAAGCTTGCAATGTCAGCTAAAACTGATGGCATCATTTTTCAACATAGTCCCCATTACGGGCAACACACTTGCGCCAACGGGAAACAAGGTTTTTCATGCCGTCGGCGAAGAATTATGGTGGTTGCTGCCGACACCATTGGCGAACTGCTGCTTCCACCTCCGCGTCACAACTGTGGCGTTGGCCCTTAAGGTGATTCTTAAGTTTGGGGAAGACCCAAAAGTCGCAGGGCGCAAGATCCGGACGAAAGGCAGGATGAGGCAGAATGTCCGTAAACCTCAGGCACTGCAGTGCTTCCTGAGTTTTGTGGCTTGTGTGCGGACGAGCATTGTCGTGGTGCAGAATTGCTTGTTTATCTTTGCGAGTGCGTTGTAATCTGGCCCGTAGTCGCTTTAGGATGTCAACGTAGCGATCTGAGTTTATTGTCTGACCGTTTTGCAGAAATTCAATATGCACGACCCCATCCCAATCACAAAAGAGGGTCAACAACACTTTGCCAGCAGATGGGACAATTTTGATTTTTTTGGTGGAGGGGAGGACGTGTGGCGGTACTCCATCGACTGACGCTTCGTTTCCGGGTCGTAATGGTGTGTCCACGACTCGTTGCCAGTAACAATTCTGCGAAGAAAGTCGTCACCTTCCTGTTCATATCGCAGGAGCAGCTGCTGACAGATTCTCTTCCTCGACTCTTTCATGTCAGGTGTCAGTTGCCGTAGTACCTAACGAGCGCACATCTTCTTGTAACGCAGAAGGTCCTTAATGATGTGGTTCACTGAACCAATGGAAACGGCGAGCGTTGTTGCGATCTCGTGTTGCTTGATTCTGCGATTGCCCCCATTCAGCTCGTCCACTTCGGTGCTGATCATGGAGATTTGATGCGGCTAGATTTTGGTCTTTCACAGTCCTTTCCCACCTCCGCACAGTGCTGACGTCAATACAGGCATCCCCGTAAACTGTAGTCATTCGGCGATGAATGTTGCTGGGCGCACAACCTTCCGCAGTCAGAAATTCAATGACAGCCCGCTGTTTCAACCGGACGTCACCACTGGATGCCATGGATTGCTCCATTACTCTGGAAAGAGAAGAGATAGGAAGGTGAAACAAGTGACATTCTATAGCTTAAACATCAGTGCATTAATGATAAACAGTTCATAATGTTTGCAGTACTATTGGCCAAGTAGTGGGCTTGGAGGCATTACTTTCTGAATACCCCTCGTAGAAGATGATGACGACTTTGCGTACAGTATTTCCAACTTTGAGTAAGGTTACTTAAATAACACTATGTTGTTGAATTGGCCACATTATAAGAAAAATTATTAATAAAATCCTGACAGTGTAAAACTAACAGGTTGAATGTAATATGTTTCAGACGCGATAGATCTAGTTATAGAAGCCTTGTTTTGTATTTAAGAGAACGAATTGAAGTTATTTACTTTCCACTAAAGTACCAACTTTTTATTTTTATTTCTACTATATGGTATAATGCCCGCAACAAAAGATGACGAACTGTTTATGCGTAACAGTTACGATGCTGTTTATTTTGTACTGACATTCTGATACAAGGCTTTTTTAATATCCTTTGGTCGAGTAGCTCAAAGAATTATGAAAAAGAATAGAAACAGATTAACATACAGCCAGCAATGTTCATGTAGTAAGAAGTCATTATTTATTAAATATAAACTTACCATTACATGCGTAGTCAAGTGGTTTATGTTATCGCTTTCGGTGCGCACTGACCGGTATTTAATTTCCTGTCGGGCTTGTGTGGATTTCCAGTGTTGAGTGGGGACCTCCCGTGGTACCATTGTGAGGATAATTGGGACGCTGTTTAAATAAGTAACTAGCGGACTCCGACCATGATAGTGAAGAAGAGCTACATTGGGAGTGGTTGCCTTGCCGACATAACACCTAATTGAATTGAAGCCTTCTGATAATCCCAGACCTGATCTTTACTATAGCGCCATAAGTTTAGTTTTTAGATTATTTAAGCATTACGCTCCATTTTCGAAGCTGTTAATATAAAATATTAACAGATAGCAAGAGGAACTCATTACAGAAATGAAAAAGACGAGAAATTCGAAGAGTCAACGTAGTAATACATTTACACTACAAACCACGGTGACCTGAGCCAAAGATGCCTAAAGGCCAGAAATGAATTTAATTACAAACCACGGGGGTGTCTTAAAGATGATGTTAGATTCAAATATAAAAATGGTAGGTTTTTTTTTAGGCTATCAGCCTATTGATTAGTGACCTTACCATTTAAATAACTTTTCGAGGGAATTGGATTTTTCATGTTCTGAAACTCATGACCTTTTGTTAGTCAGATACTAAACGATTGAATGTAAGATCTACAGCTTCATACGTGTAATTACGTTTATATGTTATGAGTTGAGTTAGTTTGGTATTGTACGTGGTAGTTTAATACATATTTTAGTAATTCTCTTTCTATTTTAGGAAGTGCATCATACAAGGATACACGGTCAGAAGAAAATTTGTGTGTTCAGGAGGCAGGATTTGATCCCGATAAAACATTGTGTTGTTCAGTAGAAAACAGTCAGACACTAGTGCATGGACCTGGTGGTCGTGGTTATGGATTAGGAACTACAGGAATTACTTCAGGTACGCATTCTCTTAATAGTTGTGAGATATTTCGTCCATTGAAACTTTTGAGTGCGTACCAGTCAATGGAGTGACGAGAGAATTGAGTAGAGTGATCTGATTGTCTCCAAGAGTATCTTCGGCAGACTGGAGTATTATATTTTGTAGATTTATTAAAACATTTTTTAAATTTCTTATGTTATATACATGTTGGGGTAACTTAAATGAACACTCTTGACGGAAGAACGCCAGTCTAGTTATCAGCTTATTAGAGTTAGGTTTTGCTCGAGCATGTCAGGCAAATGCTGGAATGCTATATTGAATTAATACTAGAACGTATTTCTTCTTTCTCTGAAACACAGATTAAAGACAATTGCTGAAAAGCTCGTGAAAATACAATGTTAGAGCTTAACTAGTCAGATTTTCCGGGATAAACTTTATTCTGAATTCAGCAGTAATTTCTCGCTAATTTGTACTTACGAGGGAACATTTCCAACTGTTCAGCCGATAATTTACATGACATATTTTTTTGTCACTAGGTTTTAACCTGTAATGCACGAAAATGAGATCCATAGACCCAACCTTTTTGAAAATTTTGAATAGGAAATTTTTGAAATGTCCATTTAATCTTATTTGTACATTGCAAGGAATAGGTACGAAGACGCTTGTCGTGATAAAACCGATGCGGCAATATGATCCAACCTTTGGATGTTGACAATAGGTGAAGGACTAAATCTGATGGTGGTATGAGAATTATGGTCGCCATCTTGAAAGCCGCCATCTTGGATTCGGCTCGAGAATTTTAAATAGGAAGAGGGTCATGTGACATATCATTTTAGGCTAGCTTGTTCCCAGAAATTCAAGTATGAAGACATTTTACACCTACGATTATTTGTTTAGGAGATA
>JAGDQP010014898.1:0-44018 GCA_022664845.1 Lepisma saccharinum | reverse complement strand
GTATGAGTGTTTGTATTGAGTGTACAAAACCAGTGTCCAGACAAGATCTGGCCTCAAAAATACAATGTTCTGATTGTCTTAACTGGAGCCATTTGAACGAAAGTGATTTGATAAAAATGAAATCATCTAATGTTTCGTGGCAGTGTAAGTCTTGTGTAGGAGATAAGGTGCTTCAGTCTATTGGTGACGTTTTAAAACTACTACAAGGGTTGAAACAGTAAATTACAACTATTAAAAACAACACCTACACTGAACGTGAACTTGGCAAGTTATTGGACCTTGCTCACAAGAAACGTGATGAAATGATGACTTAATGAAGAAGCAGTCTGAAACTATAGCGGCATGTGTTTTAAAGATTGATCAGCTGAAAGAAGAAAACAATGCATTAAAGAAACAACTAAAAGACTGAGTTAAGATTAAATGAACTTGATCAATATGAAAGACGTAATACTCTTGAAATATACAGTGTGCCTAAGAAACCTAACGAAGACACATGTGAAGTTGTAAGGCAGCTAGGTCGCGCATTAGACTTAACTACTGAAAATGAAATGATTGATGTATGCCATAGGCTAAAAAAAGCTTTTCACCGACCTGCAGGAGGAATAATCGTAAAATTTGTAAGGCGAACCGACAAAGAAAACTTTTTGGAAAAAACGTAAAGTAAAACGAACTCTCAATTGTACTCATTTAGGATATATTCATAATAAACCTATCTATGTAACAAAGTCTCACTCATCTCCGTAAGTTTATACAGGGAAAGGCGAGGAAAATAAAGCGTGAAAAAAAATTACGCCTACTTGCGGGTCGATAGTACCGGCACTATCAAGTTGCGGAAAAGGGAGTTAGACAGGAATGTAATCATGCAAAGAATACTTGAAGATGTTGATAACTTGAAGTAATTATGCAGTAGGCTTTTGTAATGTACTGGTTAATCCCAAGTAATGCTAGCATTTTTTTTATCAAAATGTAGGAGGGATACATATCAAAACTTAAGAGTTTTATGTAAATAATATTTCTAACAACTAAGACGTATTAATTATTACGAAAACTTGGTTACAATATGATCTTTATGATAGCGAATATTTCGGTAATAATTATAATATGTAACGTTGTGATAGCTCAGATAGTAAGAAAAGAGGTTGCTTAATGATTGTAATAAAAAGTGACTATACTTCAAGTGATATCAAGGGGGTAATTTAGAGGTTGTATGTGTAAACGTAAAATTTAATAATAGCATATATTATATTTTTACAGTGTATTTCACATCATCGTCTTCTGTAGATAAATATCTTTCATTTTATAAACTATTAGAACAAAATAAATAATTTCAAACTCAGAGACAAATAATAGCTGGGGCTTCAATTTGTCATTAATTGTTGACTCTCAATCTAATCTATTGAAAGGTAGTGTATGCTACAGGATTCTAGCAGACTATTTAAGTCTTTATAATTTACAGTCTATCAATAATATAAAAAATAGTAACGGCAGAACTCTACACTTAGTTTTAACAAATGTACATAATATTTTAGTAATAGGGATGAAATGCCTCTTGTTAATATCTATTATCATCATCCTACTTTAATCATGAATCTAAACACTAAAGGAGATCAATCTAGCGTAACACAGAATAGTTCTATAAATTATAAATTTGTAAAGCGAATTTTTATCAATTATATGAAATGATTCTGTTTGGTCGTCCTTAAAGAATTGTAGCAATATTGAAGAAGCAATTAATATTTTCTATGATAGGGTGAATTTTGTATTTAATGGAACCATACCACTAAAGAGGTTCCATACAAATAATAAATATCCTACTCGCTTTACCAAAGAAATTATTACTCAACTAAAAGAAAAAGAATATCACAGAAAACGAATGAAATATTCCAAAGAAAATGAGTTAAAGTAAAAGAAACTAAGAAAAACAACCAAGATAATGATATGGGAAGCTTATATATAGTACTTCTATGAAACTAGTAGAAGGTATTAAAAACAATGCTGCATGCTTTTGGAGTTTTGGGCAAAATAAAAGAAGTAAAATTATTCAGTTAACCATGGATTTACACTAGAAAATAGATGTATTACAAACCAGTAGAGACATTGCAGATGGGTTTGCACGATATTTTCAATCAGTGTACATAATTTTTTGACTTCACAGAAGATAAATGAAACAGAACGTTTAAGTAAATTACACTCTTGACATTAACATAATTACAAATAGTGAATATAAAGATGCAATTAAGAAATTAAAGCCAAAGAAAACTTGTGGGCAGGATGGAATCCCATCCTATGCTTTGAAAGCATATTCAGAAATCCTTATGTTTCCATTATGTACGATATAGAATTTGATGCTAAGCACTGCAACTTTTCCAAGTCTTTGGAAGATAACACTAGTATCTCCTATTTTCAAAGGTGGAGATGAAAGAAAAATAGAAAATTACAGACCTATCGCTATTTTCTGTGCACCAGCAGTTTTTTTAACAATTTTTTTTATAATAGAGTTTTCAACCTTGAATATCAACATGGTTTTTTCCCACACAGATCAACTACAACAAATCGCATTAATTTTTACAGGACATTTATAATGGATTTCATAAAAATATCGATGTTCATGCAATATATGTGGATTTTGCTAAGGCATTTGATAAGATTAATGATTGTGTTATTAGATAAATTATCCAGATTTGGATTATCTTCTCAACTATTGGAGCTTTTTTCATCTTATCTTAATAATATAAAACAGTATGTTACATACAATCAGTCAATATCTTTTAAGTATAATGTTCATTCAGGAGTACCCCAAGGCTCCAATCTAGGACCTTTGTTTTTCATTATGTACATAAATGATCTACAAAACAAAATGAAATATTCTAAGTGTCTAATGTACGCAGATGATGTTAAATTATATAAGAAATTAGGAACTTACAACATACTTCACACTGCGTATACACGTAAATGAAGGAGGCTTAAGTAATAATCCGAACATAAATGTTCAAAAATGCTTTGCCATGATTTTCTCTAGGGCAAAATTCACTCAACACTATACCTATTCTGTATATAATGAAAAACTTGAACAGGTATGCTCTGTTAGGGAGGATTTTGCTGTTAGTATTGACTCTAATATGTCATTTGAAAATCTTGCTTCGCACATAGTTAACGATGCATACAGAAAAACTAGGATTTATAATAAGAATGCTAAATATGTTAATAATATATATTTTATTAGCGTATTCTACAATAATATGGTAAGAAATAAACTGGAATACGCATAAGTCATTTGGTCACCCAGATGTCAATCACAGCAAAAGAGAATAGAACAAATTCAGAAAAGGTTTTTGCGATTTTTATATTATAAAAAATATAATGTATCGACTTATAGATCAAAAATACCTTATAAACAATTGTTATATGAATTTAATTACGTTACTCCGAAAAGCAGACGAGAAATATCTGATCAGATATTACTATAGGAAACTGTAAATGATATTCTTGATAACGTTACATTCCTATGTAGAAAAAAAATTAAATATGAGAAAATGTAATCTTCGTTCCAGAGATTTATTATAATGTACAATTCCAAGAAAAGAAAAATACAATTCTTCACCACTCCTCAGTCTGCTTAAGGTACAATAATTTATTAAACAAATGTCGAGATCTGGATTTTAGTTTAACATTTTCAAGATACACAAAATTATTAAAAAGAACTATTGGCTCATGACATAGTATAACAAAGTTAATTTTAAGCATGTCATTTTTTTATATCCTAGCACAATATTAGTAGATACGTCTCAATCATAGTTAATTTTGTTGCTGTTGTCATTTTATTTCCTTTTCTCTTTTTTTATTATTCTTTCCTTAAACTAAGTTTTGTTACAGAAAGAGTAAGGTGGCATCTGAGGTCAAAATGGCAGACCTTCTGTAGGTACAAAGATAAGTAATCTTTGGAATTGACGGTTACCTTACCCCAAATACAAGTAATTATATTTTTTTTCATTTTCCTTTGTATTCGATTTTTTAAAAAATATGTATACTCATATTTA
The DNA here is from genome assembly GCA_022664845.1 of Lepisma saccharinum. Taxonomy (NCBI): domain Eukaryota; kingdom Metazoa; phylum Arthropoda; class Insecta; order Zygentoma; family Lepismatidae; genus Lepisma; species Lepisma saccharinum. The sequence goes on along the minus strand of JAGDQP010014898.1, from coordinate 39,981 downwards.
TTTGTAGCTACTTATGAATTATACTTAATATGTGTTTCCTGTAGTTGTTATATTATATTGTCAATTTTCTTTGTATCATAGTTTAAATTTTGTTATTGGTAGAATGGAGTGACATCCGGGGTAAGATTGGCAAATATTCGGGAATTCCGAAGATCTGTCACCTTTGGAATAACTGTATGTCTTTCCTCAAATACAAACAACGAAAACTTTGTATTCTCCTTTCTGTTCCATATCTTACACTTATTTCTAGCTGCTTATGAATCATACTTACTTTTTTTTCTTGATGTGTTGTTACTTCATACTATGTAATTCTTACTTTACGTTTGTTTATCTTTTTCTTTTCTTTGTAACATTATACAACATTTGTTATTGAAAGAAAGAGGCGGCACTGGCATCGAGGACCTAAATGACAGATCTTTTGGAATTCCAAAGATGTGCCATTTTTTTAACAGCCAGATGCCTTACCTCAAACATATGAAGTTGTAAATCTGTATTCTTATTTCTATCTTTTAATTTGTCTTAGTATTAACAGTATCTTGTAATAGTAAACTGTATATGCTTTCTTTAACTGGAGATGTACATCTCTGCTGAAGGTGCACGAATAAATAAAATAAATAAATAAATTGAACGAAATCAAAATTACCCGACGGCACCCCTTACGATTTCCAAAGTAACCACCATTTTCTCCATATTTAAATAAAATGCGATGGCGTACATGAGGTATTCCTCTACAACTATAAGGTTAAACTGACACTAGGCTACATTGCGTTGACAACATGAATTGATTAACACCAAAATCACGGGGTGTGACCCTTCTGTTTTCCATGATAGCCACAATTCATTTTCACTTTTAAATATACTGGAAAATAGAATATGAGGGTATGTAACTAAAAAGGTCAAAGTAGTTTGCACTCACAAGCTGTATTTCCAAACCCATATAGAAATAGAACGATATCAGGATTACGAGGAAGCACTTACAATTACCACTAACCGACATTTAATTCCTCATTTAAATATAATCAAATAGTGTGGGACATCGTTTTCTCTTCAAATGAAACGTGAAACTGGTTTACTAGGTTTAACGACGTGGATTGAACGACACAAAAATCATGGACGTGTTCCTTATACGACGTGCTTGTAGTTCCCATGATTTCTCCTTGTGCCATCACTTTGTTCTTCCATTCCATCTGTACGAATCCATTGGCATACGTAGGAATATTCTGTAGAAACGTCATTTACTGATTTAGACCTCGCGGCAATGAAGGAGGGAACGTAGAACGAGATCTTTTACTCAAGAATTAGACAATAGCCAGAAGGCGGCCTGTGCGAAAGCTTCCTAAATATACTGAAATTTATAGATAGGAAGAAATAAGTTCAGTAGTGTAAAATAGCTGCGGGTGTTGAGAGTTGATTTTTTTTAAAGCTGTGTGTTCCAAGTATATCTGACATTTATCGTAGAGTTGTACATCTTTCTCACTTTCTGCACTAAACGACATGTCTTTATGCGTCGTGATACCAAGAATAGTTGAAATCAGCAATATACAAGTTTGTGTTAGTATTTGAATAGGTAATGTAATTTGTTTTTTGTATATAAATAAGCAACAGAAAATGCTTTGGTAATTTTACTCAAGAACTTGCAGGATGTGAGAATAAATTATTAAGTCTGCCACTTCAACTGAATTTATCAAAGCAATTTGATCAGCAATTATACTGGTAAAGTTAGCAATGTCTATGGTGTATACAAATAAAAATGTATGTCTCATTTAAGTTATTTCAAATGTTTTAAAATTTCTTTTACATGAAATAGTTGATAGTTAGTTACACTCGCAAATAATTTCCCAAGCAATCATACTTTATATTCGTAGTCGCTTTATGTATACATTGTTGAAAGTGTAAAAATGTACATGCATTTAATTCTTTAATGTGTTAATATAATCCTCGTTGCCTTGAAAACATCGGTCATACGAGGAAATAATTAAGAGAATTTAATATTTGAGATGAACAAACTCTGTCCTAATTCCTACTGTGTGAGCTACATTAGCTTCAGACATATAAAACAATACGTATAACCATGTAGTTAAGGATCCCTTCCTTATTTCTAGTGAGATGTTGCAAAAGAGTATTTACACCGAAGCATGTATTTAAGTGAATAGTCCCTGTACGAAATTTTGTAATCTACCACTCCCTATAACCGAATTCTTGATTTGTAGATTTACAAATGATTTTCTCAGGATATTTGTATAAGATTTTCTGAGCCAGAACATGTTTTTTACGGCACACCTTCTTCGGCACAAATTATTTTTGTCTTACAGCAGTCTGGATATGGTTGATTGAAGTTCTGGACGTCAAAACATACTGTTTGAACGTAAGAGCCATCACACCTGAATAAGGAAGAAAAGGAAATATGAATGATTGGGAATTTGTAGTACTGAATGTGTGAAATAATTTACCTTAGTTATTCCTCTACTTATGTTTGTTACTGATAGTGATGTCAGTGAGTGAATAATTCTGAAACGGTTCACTATTTTCGATATAGTTTATGAATAGTTTTCAATTTAATATAGAAATGGAGGGAACATACAATAAAATTATTAAATGCATTATTTTATTGCAATATTTTAGACTCGTTTGTTGCCAGTGTTTGAGTATAGTAACAGTTAAATTTGATAAATTAAGAGATCATTATTTATGCAATCATTATTTATCATTATCAATAAAACGTAGAATATGTGTCCATTAAGAAATTCAGCCCATTTTTTTTTTCATCATAATGACCGGTCTGTTGAGCTAAACTTCAGCAGTATATCAAACTTGGGACTAACTCACTGATTCTTTCTCTCTTCTTTTCTTTATCATGCTGACCTGTCGCCCCCTACAAATTGTAAGTGGTGTTACGGAAAGTTGACGATAGAACGATTCACCATATATATACCCCTATTTATTTAAATGACAGTATATTTTTACGTGAGGTCAATAAATTTTAGATTGCCTGACCCTCTAACTACGCGAGTCATGAGTCATAACTGTTCCCTTACTTGGCTAATAATTTTCTTGAATACAGGTTGTCGACTTTTGGCATCAAACCGATCTCTGAAGACAATATTATGAAAAGCGTGCCGGTTGTTTTTCATTTTCTTCAAAGTGTTTTTCAGTCACTAAACACTTGCAAATATTTAAAAGAAATATTACTATCAACAATGTATATTCAGAGAACATGTTCTTCAGAATCTAGAACAGAATCCATTATGTAATTTCTTAACATTTCTAGTGTTATTAAGAGAGATTTAAACATATTCCTGGATAGCAGTTTTAATTTTTTTAGTAATTGTTATTGTTCTGGAAGTTAGGAGAATATCGCCATGGTCTTCTTGTAGCATATATTGTCTCAGTGTCCTCAATAACTTGCTGCAGACGGCAAAGGCTATAGATCTTTTACTTTCCAATATAATAGAGGACAACCCGAGTAGCACTCACGTCTATGAGACGTAGATAACACTGTTAAACATCCGCCTCTTCTACGTTGGATTCAAAGTTATATAAACGAATAAACGTTTTAATAGGCGGAAGTGCAGCAGTGTTATCAGCGTGAAATAACATTTAATCGACGTTTGTTGCTTTGCGTGCTATTGGGGAAAAAACACGGAGTCACATCCACACTTTCATAATCCCTTTATGTATAGAAATATACCAGATGTGGCGTAAAGCGGGCTTTTTGAATTCAGCGAAACGGATATCGCGTGCTATTTTCAAAAAATACAAATACGTTCACTGTATCCTTAGACCTTGCCATTTGCAGACTACATAGTAACGTGCATATTTAGAAAATTACGTCCTACAAATTCAATGCTAACACTCGAACGATCTACGATTGAAAAATAGTCCACTGCAAGGTCTAACATTGGATAAGAATGTGTCTGTCTTCGATGTGGATGATACTTAGTTCTTTTGGGACTGACTGACTTCCTGTGGGAGGTTCCTTAAACAGAAGGTAGATGCAAGATATTGACACATTATTGAGAAGGTGAAAAAAATCTATTCTGATGTTGGAATGTGACACGGACGATTTCCAACACAGAGTGTCCGAGTGTCAACATCGAAATAGTGGTCACCTGCATTGCGTCATAAAATTCACTGCTCATATTTTACAAATGGCTATATCTAAGAGTACAGTGGATGTGTTTGTATTTCCTTTTAATAAAACACAGTTTCAGAATCGTTATACTAAAAACGACTGTTTTTAGGCCACACCCTGTATTAAAATATATATATGTATTCGACTCTTAAGACAATTTTCTTCTACTTTCTCTTCCTTTGTGTCACAGTATTGCAATAGGAGCAAAATATGCAGCTGGGAATAAAAACTGGAAAAGTATTTGAATAATTACAAGACGTAAGGAGTAATGGACAACGCACCAGTAATGGCCAATTGAAGAGAAATATTGTAAAATATTATTTTCTTAACGGCGGGAATCATTTCACCTATGTTGAAAAATTTAACATAGGATGTTCTGATGCCACTGAATATTATTCACTCATCTGATTTTTCTGACATGATGTTGAAGCTGTTTCATGGTCGTACCTACTTTTCCATGCATTCTGTTAAACAAGCGATTCAGGTTCTTTCGGTTTCATTCATGGATTTAAAATAATGAATGCTTTTGTTGCTCTGTATGTCTTACGAAATGTCTTTGTTTACATAAATTGCAAAATCAACTGTAACTTATGTCTGTTATGCAAAGCAGGTGTGTCCATTGGCGGTATAACAAAGTCAGATGTTGTCTAGGTTTTGGACATTCATTATCAACTACTGAGTTGAAATCAAAATCCTTGATTGATTGATTTGTTATTAATATCCTTAGGGAGCTGGTCTGCTTCTAAGGAAGGTACATACAGTTTTGGTAAAGTGGGCTCCGAACCACTCCGTTCAATTCTTATAGCACTCGTTTTTGTGCGAGAAACGTGCCAATCTAGTTCTGATTCGGCCGCAGAGGAGCTTTTAGGACGTGCTAATCCGATCTTGGCTGCCGAATGGACGACTACCCTGTGTGGTTGCTTATAACTTACATGCTAAACGTCTTTGGATTCACCTGAGGACACTTATAATAAAAGGTTTGACATTTTTTTCTGCAAAAATCGACGATCCACAAATACTCCTAAATTAAATTTAAATTCTACTTAGCCTACATTTCCCCTAAAATTTACTGAAGATCCATATTACAGGTATTCAAACAAATCAGAGAGAAACTTGTCAAATATATGACCCTAAAGATTATCCAGAATAGATTTAGGCACTTACATCAGTGCTGCCGGTTGTCATCCATCCAACACACACTGGAGACAAGCGGATTCGAATTTATATCCGCAACTCGCTGACATGGAGCCAAAACGTAACCTCTTGCTTCGAGTTCTAGACTCCGAATCCTTTCCTCCGGTTGACACAAAACACTCGTCAACTTTCTTTCCCTTGAAATCATGTCATTTCTAAATTCCACATAGTCTGCTTTTCCCCTCCTTCCATTTAGGTAATGCGCTCGCCTTTTTGTTAAGAGCATCAACCAAACAGGGGAGTCAGGCTGTTATTGTCTTCAGTGGGCAGCCCGTATGTACGTAAGGACCACATATTTGATAATCTTCTATGTCAACACATACCACTAACATTCCTAACCTGATTTGTATATCGTTTAAAGTGTTTTTTTTTAAGATATAATGTTTTTCTTGTTGCCTCCACATTATACGTATGTTGATACAATAAATATACTCTTAAAATTGGTATGATGGTGGGATAACACAATAGTCCTAAGCCGAAATTGAACCCATGACCACGCGCACAGAAAGCGAGGGTGCTAAACTCTCGGCCACCCTAAGGGCGATATCAGAATTCTTTTGTTTTATTTCAGGTTCAAATTGATTATTTGCTGTTTATAAGTTTGTCAGAAAAAAATAGTACTATCTTTTTCCAACGATGGAGCCAGAGATGCCAATTACTGCAATTATTTGTTTTAGTATTGGACACTCTTCATTATAAATGAAAATATGCGTTTTTACGGCCACAAGGAATCTATGGCTCAGACCGGGATAAGGTAGCTAAAAGAAAGCGGGAAGGAGTCGGATATGTCCAAGTTGAAGGTGCCATCAGGGCATTCTCCTGGCAAGACAGGGAAATCCTGTTAAAACCTCAGAAAGGATGGTCGGTCTCTGGTTTCGAACTCAGGACTTCCAGAATGGTCACTCATTGGAATCCATGAAACAATCAGACAATTGAAGAACAGCATTAAACAAATAGGAGAATCTTCTTTAATAATCATATTCGAAACATCAGCAATGATTATTTTAAAACATTTTGAGTTAAATAGTACGTCCATGACTCGGTGTCCATCACTGGTACAAATACAATGTTAGACAAAAAAGTAATAATGCAATCTCAAATAGTGTATGTTAATGAAAGTAATGGGTAGAAATTACTACAAGAAAACATGGAGAACGTGTAACATTGTCATTTCATCACTATACTGTAACGTTCCAAGTGCCTCGCCACGTGCTCAGCACGTGTCGCTCATAATCAAAATATAAACAAGATAGTAGTGTGTACTACGTGTGTGATACGAGTGTTGCTACGTAAACAATCAAGAGGAAACGTAAATAGCGTAGACGACAAATTGAGTTTCATCAAGAAGCCACCGATGGAGCTACCACCGATACGAAGGAGGAGTCAGCAGAGTCAGCAAATTTAGGCCTATAAAAGGACCGACACACCGATATAAAGGATCACTTCCCTGGGTGATCACTTCTCTCCTCTTTCCTAGTACTCAGTTGCCTTGGACTGGTACGTTCCTTAAGACCTGTACACTCAGTTGCTGTCGGACTGGTGTGCTTCCTAAAATCGCTCTCTTAGTTGCTGTCGGACTGGAGGGTTTCCTATGCTGCTCACTCTGTTGCTGTCGGACAGGTAGGCTGCCTAATTGAACCTGTGTTCAATTGCTGCGGACTCACACAAAATCCGGTAATCAGATAGGTACCTTACTTCCTGCACTCAATTGCTGCGGACTGGTGCTATACCAAATCTTTCTCTCTTCTACGAGGCCTACACCCAAAAAGAAGAAGCCAGAAAAGTTATATTATAACTTTTCAGTTTGTATAATTACTTTGGTACGGCAGACTCTTTTATTAATCTAAAGAACTTATATTATTTTATAATAAAACTGGTGATGGGAAAAACTCATACCCCGTGTATCTTTGTCTCTACCTATATTTCCACAAACAACAGGGTGTTCCCAAAGGAACAAAAGTACTACATGCCTAACTTAAAAGCTTTTTTAGGATATAAAATTCGCATCTGTGAAAGTTGTCAACGACTTAAAAACCAGCCAAGAAAAAAACAGGCCGAACTTTTGGAACATCCTATACATAAAATATCGGAACACATAATATTTGATACCTGTGGACCTATTCCGTACAAAGGGACAAGGAGGTTTATCCATTTAGGAATAGAAGGCCGCAACACGATATTTACGGGCGCAAATCGTTGAAACTGTTTCAGCCCAAACAGTCACCGAATTTTTAGAAGACCAGGTTATAATGTTTTTTGGTGCTCCCAAAACTGTTACTTTGGACTCTCATCCAGTACATAAAAGCGAAGCCGTAAGAAAATTAGCAGAGAAATACAACTTCGAGTTAAAGTATAGTCCATCGTACTCCCACAGCAGAAGCAGCTTAGTCGAAATTTCATTACGTAATCTCCAAAATGTCTTAAAATTCTATACGCAAGAGGACATGGATTCTTGGCCTCAACATCTTCCTAAAGCTATTTTTGCTTGCAACGCGGCAATCCAGACTAATTTAAAAGAATCGGCTCATTTCTTACTTATGGGATATTTACCAAGAACAGTGGCGGATTGTAACCTAGGGGTAGCGCCACACATACAAGTACCTCGAGACAGATTACCTGAAATACGTAAGATAGCCGCCGATGAAGTTCACAAACATTTTCTTCACCAGAAGAAATTTTACGATAAGAAGCACACACAAACTGAATTTGCTGTAGGAAGTAAATTTTTGTTCGCTCCCCGAAACGTATAAAGGGAAAGTTAAAGTCGTGGACTGATGAGAATATTGGACCAGCCACGGTAATAGAAAAAATACATGCAAACCTATACAAATTACAAATGCCTCCCCAGTGTCGAAAGACAGAGCAGTTTATTGCTATCGACAGAATGAAACCATATTACGACAAAAAGGTACATTAAAAGTTATGAAAAAAGGGACTATGAAATAGTCACAGGGAGAGAGAAAAAGAAAACATATTTTCACGAGAGTAGCTGCTTAACCGACAGAAGCAGTAACTTATACATTACGCACTAGAATTCAGCATGTCTCGTGGGAGCATCAGCGCCAGATGGTGGCACATTCCAGTACTTCAAGTAGCATAGTTATAGATTATCATATACACACGAACATCAATGCATGCAAGACATGGATGGATAAGTTTAACGAAGAAAAAAGAAGGCAAAGAAAGAAAGAAATGGATTTTACTTACCATTTACTATACAGTAAACAAAATAAACCGCTTTCCTGCCATGGTCTACTATCGCTCTACTCCTTTTTTGTTAATTTTATTTTTAATTATTGCTATTATATTGTACTGCACATATTATCGCTTACGAAAATCGCCAAATTAATACAAAACTCCTAAATTATCTATTGCAGAAATAATGCCCATACTGGAAATTCTCGTTGTCCTTAGCATACTGGCCTTAGTAATAGCAGTTATTATTGTTTATTCGTGGTTTAAAATTCAAAGGACTTTAATGACCAATCATGCAAAACCCACGGACAGTCTATCCTTGACATGATTCCAGACATTTATAGTACTACCACTCATAACAGTGCAAAGAATGAACAAAAGTTCTGACCATAAATTATGGAACTGAATAGTGCAAGTTTACCGACATCAATTAGTGATCTTGTCTATAAGTATTGAACAATTGGATACCCCTTACTATCCTGAGGATAATGACGTCCTAAAGACCGAATCTGCTTGGATTAGTAAGAACCTGATATCCAAACATCAAAACTACGCAGTGTAAATGATATAACCGACAGATGTATATTTTTTTTATATAGTGTTATAAGTGAATAGTGTAAATTATGGGGATGGAACGTTCTACGACAGAAGAATTAGAAATATAGTTCCCCAGATAATTGTGTCCCTATATTTAACGGGGGAGGGGGAATGTAACGTTCCAAGTGCCGCGAGACGTGCTCAGCTCGTGTCGCTCATAATCAAAATATAAACAAGATATTAGTGTGTACTACGTGTGTGATACGAGTGTTACTACGTAAACAATCAAGAGGAAACGTAAATAGCGTAGACGACAAATTGAGTTTCATCAAGAAGCCACCGATGGAGCTACCACCGATACGAAGGAGGAATCAGCAGAGTCAGCAAATTTAGACCTATAAAAGGACCGACACACCGATATAAAGGATCACTTCCCTGGGTGATCACTTCTCTCCTCTTTCCTAGTACTCAGTTGCCTTGGACTGGTACGTTCCTTAAGACCTGTACACTCAGTTGCTGTCGGACTGGTGTGCTTCCTAAAACCGCTCCCTTAGTTGCTGTTATAGTTTCTGGAGTCTCCAGTCATTACCGCCTATATTTCTTTCTTGAGACATACGTAATTGAAACTCATCTAGTAGAGTTGTACTGCAACCCTTCTGTCTAGTTTGAATCGTGAGGTTAAACGTTTCTGAATTGTATAAAAACACGCGTTGTTCAATACCAAACGACTTTGTACAATGGTCTGAGCTTTTTCTTTGAAAAATGTAACTTTTTAAAACTTTCCTCGTTATCTAAGCTTCCAAGTATTGAATTTCGTTTACTTTTTTAATTTCCAGTATGATATGAAAACGTCTTTTGTCAACATGTACATGCTTGATTATTCGTTCTTGTCTCATCAACTATTAGGAAAATAAGCATTTTCTAATTGCCTTATAATTGTATTCCCAAACACTTGGTAATAGACAGTAGTGTCAGAAATCACTATGGTACAAGTGTATGAATGAAATAGTTTTAGGCCTTAGATCATAGATGGCACAGAAACACTAACCTTAAGTACGTTGTGAAAATAAAATGGTTCCAGGGCTGTGTTTAGCTCCCAGTGAATTTTAGCTTCATATTATGGTACATGTAGTCTCTTGTATCCTTTTATCACGTAATAAAGGGTAATTTACAAAACAGAGCTTAACAATAAATGGTCCAATGTAATGAAATTGCTGTAGGAGACTAAATAAGGCATTTGGACAGTCTCTATGATCTCAAGGCGACTGACTTTTCCTGAATACTGACCAAGGCCAGTGCTGCTGCTACTTAATCATGTCGAGTTCGAGTTCTTTAATAATTCCCTATTACCTGTCCTCTCGTATAAGAACTAAGAACTTACAAAAATTTCCATGAATACTAAAAAGTAATTCGTTATTTGGTCAAGTCTCTGGAAATATTAAATCAAGTTACGAAGAAAAAACTAAGCCTTAGGTATTTGCACCCCTTCGGGAAAAAGTGAAATGAAGAGAATTTAATGCAAGACGAACTTGTTAAATAAATTATTAAATCAGACCACGACTGGTGAAGGATTTAAGTTAGCATCATGGTGAACATTAGTAAGGATTGGTAGGATTTGATAAATATAGGAGTGCTTTAAGTAGATGGTACCATCCAGTTATATGCGTACCTGACTGGATATGGTCTAGAGGTATAGTTGCTTCCAAGGAGGGAGTGGATGCTTTATGAGGACGTAGTTTAATAAATAGTATTTGAACATTTGCATAATGGGACTCAGAAAACTAAAAAAGAATGGACTTAATCCACATTTGGATAGGCCAAAGATAAGAATGTTATCTTATTGATGTTTAACGTGTCTTTCAACAGGGGTGAGTTCAACACTTACTTGGTATATCTGAGTTTTAATTAATCAATTAATTATCCGTGTATTTATGACCTTTGAGTATTCTTCGATGTTGTACAAGTTTGTACAAATACACAAAAATGGGTAAAATTACATATAATTTGGAAAAAATACACAAACATTTGTAAAATTAAAACTTGTAAAAATACTTAAACATGTAAAAATTCATTAAAATGAGGACTTCTTCGAGAAAGTCAATGTTTGTAAGGTATTAGAATGGGAAATCATAATTTTGCATCCAATATAGCCTTTAGATAATGGTTTACTTAGAAGATGGTATTTTAATACAATGTCGCCTATCGATAGCTAGATTGTTTCATGATGAGGTAAGCAAATACGGGAATATTAAATATTTTTCGACTAGGTGATTGAACTGGACATATTTGCCTTTAAACATTAAGAATGCTTTGTTTACCTTAGATCGAACCATATTTAAGTCTACAAAACCAATCATGTGAAAATTTCTGAGCTAAAATACTGGCCAGTTCTCGTGTGCTCAAACTAAATACAACATTGACACACAAAGAAAAAAATGTCTGAAATCGATCTCAATATTACAGCATAGTCGGATAAGAATGCAGTCCTTACATGAGTTAGAAGTCCTCTAATAAGCATTACGAACAGATCAAAGTTAGATTTAAGTCTATAGAATTTCCTAGGTATTGATAAAAAGAAAGTAGAGAGAAAATTCTTAACTCTTTTTAATGAGTCTTTTTTTAATTGCAGAAATCTCAGGTGGGCATAACAATGGCCGAGTTTGAACCTTGTAATTAAAGTGAACTTGCTGCTGTTGTATCTAAAGTTGAAACTGAGGAGCTCTGTCATTGAACGTCATATAATATAAACGAAAACTGTATATGGTTTGGCTTGGAGAAACGAGAACCATTACTTAGTCTTTTTTGCAGGGGTAGTAAGAAAAGGCATCCAGGTCAGTTTGAACATGAGTGTATGGGATTTTTCGGGACTATTTGTATCCCGATGAGGAATTTGAAGAAGTATATGATAGGTTTGGTGATCGTACAAAAGATGCACTACGTAATCCTAAAACTCTTGCTGCTTTGTTTCAAATCTATACAGAGAAGTATCCCAACGGAACGGAACAGCATTATAATTTCAATAGGGGGATTTTACAATTAATAAACACCCGATTGGATGATGTTCGAGCCCTCTGTTGGAAGAAGGACCGGGGTTTCTAAAGCACAACTTTTATGTAGATATCAGAAGATGCATATTATATATAATACTTATTTTATACAGGTGAAGGAGAAAATATGTACTTAGCATACCCATTATGTACTTTATATGTTATGTACTTGACATGTTATGTAGATAAACTCTATTTAGTTGAACTATATGCTGGACATGTTCTTGTTTTGCATAAATCTTTTACGGTGATAACAAAAATGATGGAGTTTGAATCATTTGATGAAGGCAAACTCATCAGCAGGTTGCCGATAAGCTTGATATGGTAATTGCAGCTGTCAAAACATGCAAATGCCGCATACGCTGGGTGGATGAAGCGTGCATTGTACAAGCCATAGATCTTTGGATCCCTTCACAATTGAATTTATCTTCGTGGTATTTCTTGTTATAATCTAGCCTACGTGACCACCAATGTTACGGGTATATCTATGATCGGAATGTACCCGAGCACCAACAAACTGTGGAGACCGTTCTTTCTATTAGAACAGATGAAACATTATGTAATCCGGACACACTAGAAGATCTTTATAAATTACACTTGGAAACCCATTATGATGCGACCGATCTCAAGCGGCACTTGAGTTAGCAGTGCAACATTTGATTGCCTTCACGAGTTGAAGATTAAGATGTTGAAACAATATGTGGGCTTGGGGTATGAACGAGAGTAAGGGGTGTATTTCAGGACTGGTCAATGTATTCTAACCTTGTAACAATATATTTAGTCTTAACGCGTGTAGCTTTATTAACAAATTCAGAGTGTACTCTTTCTAAAAATAATCCACTGACTGCAACTCTTATTTTTCTTGCAAGATATTCAATATAGTGGAACATGTTAAAGAATATTAAATCAGGGTTTTTTATTATTATTTCTTTACATAGAAAGATGAGTTGGAGTTTGTTTAAAACAGACAGTGATGGTTTTCTGAAAAACATGCAAAGGCAATGAACTTTGTTAAAACCAAGCGCTGACTCTTTTCTGAAACGAATATACAATCAATTTGAAATTTGTAACATTTTTTGTTATCCAATGTAAACGATATGAAGGTTTTATGTTCAAATCCTTCATTGGTTAATGTAAAATGGGCCATCTCTCTGTTCTGCTTTGTCTCCTGTAAATACTCTCCTGATATAGCTGTGAATTATATTTTAAATGATTTAAAATTCCTGGGTATAAATTTTCCTGTTATTAATACAAAATGTATAATTTTTGTTTCACTTTCAATTGTCTCTAATAAATAAATATCAAGCATAGAAGTAGTTTTTAATTTATTAGTATTACATTAAATACGAAAATAATACTTTTCAGTAGAATACTAAACCGAGCTGAATCACATTTATTGTTTTCATAACAAACTATTCCGAATGGACACTCGTTACATTAGTATTTGAATAACAAGTAAGTGACACTACTTATAATGTAAAGCATGTATATTTTGAAAACAAAGGACAATCAATGTCTCATAAATTTGCAATAATATTGGTCGTAATGAAATTGTTCGAAAGAAAATTGAACTTTTTTTTCAAGCAAGTTACACATCTTTCTTTCGGAAAATGATTTTTGTACCATGACAAAACGAAGTAATGCGAGTTAAAACATCCTTGAACTAATGTAGTGATCAACATCCGGCTACACAAGATCAAAAAAGAAAGGAGAAAACAAACACACACAATGCCATATTGAAGCCTACAAAGTAATAATGTGCAAAACAGTATTCCGTTTATTTGTACATTAGAGGGCTCATTACCTAAGCTATTCAAGAACTCAATTCAGATTCAAATAAACTTTTTTGTTTTACTTGATAAGGAGGGTACAATGTATTCTTCGCCTAGGTCTGCGAGAGCGAAATGCACAAAACAGATATGCAATGGTTTTACATTCAGATAATGAACTCAAACCTGAAGCAAACAGTTTTTTTTAACTTTACACGTAGAGTGCAAGGTATTCTTTTAATAGGTCTGTGAGAGTGAAATGCGCAAAACAAATGAGCAATAAATTTTCACATAAAGACAAAACTCTCACATTTTGGTAGATCGGTGAAGTATCATTCATTTCCAAGTTACTGGCCAGTCGGGAAAATCTGACATGATAACATTAATAAAATCATCGAATCCTATCCTAAACGTCGTTGTGAGACAATGCCACTTAAAAATATTTCCACATGTGACTTCTCCAGAGGTTAACGTGTCCAATAATTAAGGTGTTCTCTTATTACCGCAAATAGTTACAAAACTAAATAAAACAGAAAAACCCTCTCTAGCCATATGCATCTTTTTAATATAATATATTTTTACTAATCCACGGAAACGTAAATATAGAAGTACCACCCAGGATGTAATATATATATACTCTTGCAGCATAATTAGAAAGTTAAACATTCTAACAATCATAATGGTAGGCTCTGAAAATTTGACTCAGGAGATCGCTCGTTCGATCGTACATGGTTCTAGTGTCCTTTTTGAAAATTTCATTGATTAGTTGGAAAACGTCGTGCAGTTATGTTATAAAACCAAGAAGACGCACACTGTTCGTGCTGTTTAAACTTGTCTATCGGATTCGTTCGAGTCGCTTTTGTGGTATTACCATGGATAATCCAATGGATAGTATGCTTTCTGCACAGGAAATTCAGAGTTATACCGAGTCGGAAGCTGTCTTGGAATCCTTTTCTCAATCTTCTGTATTATCGAACGTTGGGATTTCATCCTAAGCAACGTAAATGAAATATGCTGTTCCATTATCTCCTCTATTACTTTTGGAATGACCAGCAACTTATATTAGACGCATGAGTAACTGGAGCAGACATTATGGAACTTGAAAAGTATGTTTTTTTACAAGTATCGAAGACCATGAACTCCCGTTGGAGTATGATTGTGACTTGTTTGAAGACAATCCTAGTGGATTTATCCTTCATGACGCCGTTCAGTTCTTTGGTTTGGATTATATAAAGCCGATACTGTGGAACCAGTTGGTACTTAGTAACAAAGTGAATGACACGAGTAGTGACTATAGTTTTTTCGAACTTAGTGACGATGAGGTCAGTGATGAGTGTAGGTGTACGTAAGAAGAAAATGATAATGTTATAATATATGTCGAACCAAACATGTTTGGTGCTAGTGATGGTGCATTAAGATCAAGGTGTTGATGGCAGTGGTGGTGGTATATGTGAACCAGAATTTGCAGGTATTTACTATAATATTGAATATTACAGAGAGGAACACATAACCCGAATAGATTGAATATTTTAATTAATACGTGGACTTTTTGTCAATTCTCTTATGTACGAAGATCGAATTTTACAGTTTGTGTTCATTGATTTCTTAGATAATGTGTCTCCGTTATCCTATGTAACATTCTCGACTCAAATTAACAAAACTCTTTGGATCTAGATTCCGTGGAGACCATTCATATATACATTCCCCTCATTTTTATAGCATTTTTGCAAATATGTGGTTATCCATTTGTGTTAATGGAAATTGTAAAAATCACCGCTTTAGTTACTGATCCATAATGTGAAAATACATCCTCTACTAACATTCAATGTCCTTTGGTTTTATTTCTCTTCAATTTTTGGTATTGCTTGTAAAACTGTACACATTCTTATTACGTTTTCTAAAGTTAAAAACAAAACAGAAAATGAAATTTTATTTTAATGTAACTTCTGAACAAACTATTTCTAGAGAAGTTAAATTTCCTTTCGTAAAACGTGGAGAATATTTTATTTTGTAAAATATAAAATCTGTGTTATAAAATTGTGAATATTTTACTTTCTTCAAGTTACAAATCATATTCTCTATTCATTTTCATCCTATGAATACGTAATATAATGATTCAATATTTTTGATTCTTTGAAAAATTTAATAAAGAATCTAGAATTTACACACATGAACTAGTTATAATAAAGTTAAAACTTGTTGTAAACTATGTATGACATTGCTTTTGTAAAACAAAAGACCGAAAACATGTTACAAACTAATAATAACAATTGCTTTTTAAAACAAAACGTAAGAATTTTTTTGTAAAACCAAAAAGACAAATCGAAAAACGTTTTATGTAAAAAACAAGACCCATTTACTTTGTACATGTTACCAAACAGGAACGGTAAAATCATACTCGTTTTTGTGTTACTTATAATTGCAACGTTTCATTACACGTTTTCTTTAAGTTTGTTATAAAACACAAATTATCTCATAATACCATTTTTCCTACTCGAATTCATGTTCATTTTTTGGTTCTAATTACATTACGCTATGTATTCCTCTTAAAATTTTAAAATGGAGGTCTCGGTAGAATGCTAAATTAAACTTATATCCTCCATGTATCCAGTCTTTTGTCCATAGTATATAATAAAACCTTCTCCTATACTCCACATTCATTAACAATTTGTTTTGTATGCCCTACGAAACTTGCATACTACTCTCTTGCAGTGTACAAGAGTCTCAGTAAAGTCCATATTTATATTATACAATACACGTTAGGTTCTAATAATATTTCAATTGCCCGCTCTTCCGTGGTTTCTATGTTGATACCTTGCATTCATGATGTATTACTATAGAAACATTATGAAAACAGGTTATAAATATTAGTGTATGTTCCGGATTCCAATGCTGTATGCTTTTTATAATATATTTTACTCCAACTTAAGATCTGTACAATTGAACAGAGTTATATTATACATCTCAGATAGTTTCATCAAAATGCATTGTTATTTACAAAGTGTGATCTATGCTTGGACAATGACAACCATAAAAATGTACAACTTTATACCGCGACTCTTGCTTCAGAATATGACATGGCAATTGATGAACCTACTTATTACAAACCACAAGTTTATTGTGTGTTTTTACTTCGTTTCATGCAAATACATTTTTTGGGTGTGACACGTATGATGAAGTGACTGGCAATTGTAAACATATCGTATTTTTGTTCACTTTTTTCTGGAAAAGGAGTTTTCAGTTATATTTAAGAGGGCTTTTGCAAATAATGTTGACCTCATAGAAAATTAACATTAAAATTGTGGACAAGTTTTCATGCGTGTTTAAATACTAAGTAAAAACTCTTACGAGTGTGCTAAAATTTTACATTTGCGTGATTCAACTAGTACAGTTTACCTATAGCATTGTCCAAAGTAACTAGTACATACCTAAAGCCAAAGATGTGCTCCTTTTTGAGGCAAATAAAAATAAAGGCGAAATATTTTCAGTCAGTATTGATTCTAATTTGTATAGGAAGGTATAATATAGAACACTACTGTTTCTTGTCATTCCATAAACGAAAAAAAATAAAGTTCGCAACACTAGTATATTCATCGTTCAAACAAGTTAGTTAATCGAAAAACAGGTGTATGTTTTCCAATGCAATGACTAAATAGAAACAAAGAGTTAATGGCACTTCACATTAAACTTAATAATTTCAAGTTCAAATAATGTTTATAAAAGATCATGTTCCAAATGCACAAAAAAATAAAACAGTTGATGACACTTCATATTTTAAGTTCATTGAACGTTTCTAAAATATTTGCCCATTTTTCCTAAGGGCATGTTTCCAATGCACTGAATTAACAAATAAACAGTTCGCAATCAATTAGTCAATCTTAAAATGTTATAAAATATGTAAGATTCCTAGAGCATTCAACAAAACAGTTCAGAGGAATCAAACATTCACTTTCACGATAACAAAAACAATTTTTCACGTTATATAATTTCGTTTCCACTTGTACGTTTACGCCACAATTTCAGTCTGTTGTGCAAATATTGCTCTGTCAGTCAATTCATTTCTCTGAGGAATTCAGTTTCGCTTGAATTATACTATGGACGTCTTCCAAATGGTACTTTATTGTTTTTGAAATGCGCAACTGAAAATCTGCCGAGGCGATTCTGGTGTAGTAGTGTATGCTGTCAAACAGTTCATGGGGAACTCGTAGGGAACGCAAATTTGTCAATATATCCACAATGTAATGACCACTGTTGCTCACACGTCCAATGTTCTTCAATGTCAAAATTAACTAGCATTTTTTTCAAGAAACTGTTAATAGATGATATGCGGGGTACACCAACAATGTTCTATTGCTGTTATTTCTTTAGCGTAGCGTGAGTATCATTGTTTGTCCATTTCGTCGGATCTGCTGTCACAATTGTTTCTTACAACTCAACTGTATCAGAATTCGACAAGAGCTGCGCGCGCACAAGCGTGGATGGTGCATCGTAAATTTGATCACACAAAACATACTACAATCTTAAAGTTTATTGCAATAATTCTACGTAATCACTTATCAAAATTTTGAAATTCAATAGAAAATTATTCCTTGATTAATTAATTAATCAAGGAATTAATTAAAGATTAATCCCACAAATATAAAACCATTGTTATCCGTTATTAATCTTAGGGTAACTGTTTGTATAACTTGACAATACTTTCAAAGTTTCTGGATAAAATAACACACGCTGCGTTTCTTCTTTTACATATTCGTTTTCCCGTTTGCACATATGAGTCTAGGGGTTTATCCAGTGGAAACATCAATTTTTTCAGAGTAACTAGTCTTGAAATTAAAACCGTTTCAAAGTATCCCAAATACAATGAATGGATAGACCTTAAAGTGAATATTCACACGGTGTATCGTTATCCTCCTCGTCGAGTGCTATAACTTCTACGTCTTCAGTCATAGGTAGTTCAAATAAAGTATCGTTGCTCAGGTCTTCGTTAAGTATGATCATGTCTGGGTTTTCTATCGGTCCCTCAGACGCATCAAGAAATATAACTTATGGAGAAGCCATCCTGGTCTCGTCACACGTTTGAAAGACTGACACGCTATAGCTAGGGAGTAAGACGATGCTATCAATATCTTCCAGGACAAAAGCCAACAGCGGTAAAGTATTCAGCACTTACCTCGGCGCATGCATGGTCGTTCTTGTAGTTATGATCAAATACAAAGGGAAAAAATATTGCTTTCTTTTGCCGTATTTCAATTGGGTATCATTACATTTCCTTTAGTAGTCACACTCCGTACGTGGTATAGTGATGTTTGGATGTTTATCTTTAAATAGTGCATACTACGTGTACCGTGTTGATGGTTTCAAGAGGGGATGGCAAATATTGTCATCACCTACCATTTCATCACATTTGCAACGTATATGATTCTCACACTTTTTACAAAGTTTTGTTCCTTTTCTAATAAGACATACAAACCTCTCAAAGATCCACATTTTTGATCCGTATACGTGACTTGAGCTGATTACAGTAATAATATACGTTCTGACACCTCCCCCTCGTATGAGTTCAATGCGACTATAAAAATAAACCACTCTAATATTTAGCTTCTAGATAGATATAATTAAATTTTATAATTACAACTCTATGCTATGGTGCATATTAGAGAAGCTTTTTACTGTAATTGTATAGACGAGTAATGTTCATATTTAAAAAGTGTGTCTTACCTGGGTTCCGCAGATGTAGGTTCTGTCGTGTAAAATGAAATGACAATGGGTAATGTACTCTGATATGATGGATCATGTAGTATTATTTTGGACATATAAATTTATTGTTCATTGTCTTAACGTGTTGCTTATGAATACCTCCAAAAGGAAATCGATTCTCATGTTTACAATGTTACTTTAAATATTTACTTTCGTCATGACTTTGTTATTTCATCAGTCAATAACTGATGCTAATAATATAACACCACTATATAGTACCAACATTTATTCGTTCATCTCAATGGTCTACGATGAAACCCATTGTTCCATTTACCATGTTAATAAAGTGCAATACGAAAATGATGATTCCATGTTGTGTGGCTTATTCTGCACTGTCTATATGTGTTATAAAGTTCGAAATGTAAATATTTTGTCCACATTTTCAAAAATCAACTTAAAACGAAATGATCAGCTTGTACTGAACCAAGTCAAGAAGATCTTGAGACGTAAACAGAAATGTAAATATTTTTGTATATAGCAGAGTTGTTTATTTAAAATAAGAACCTTTTACCTCCAATTAGTTTGGGTTTCATATCATGAAAAAAATACCATCACATCCTTGGTAGAATAGATTTATTTTCATACGTGGTTACAATTTAATTGTGGATAATCCATCCACGACTTTTAATGTTAGTAGTTTCATCCAATCTTGCAATTGTATGCAATTAGGCAATGCACATGCATAATCTTGCACTGGTTGATGGAATTTACAACTTGATATATTTAATTAAACTGCAATGTGCCCAAGGCAGGATATCCTTGATCTTCCAGGTACCCGACATTATCCAATTGAAATACTTTACGTAACAGTACCATCTTTTCATTACCTTTACAGTAAAAGGTGGTTCCTATTTCACAACATTGCAGCACAAGCTGGCTATTGTGGGATACAGTATATCCATTGGAAGTGTCACACTGTAACCCGTGTAAATTATGGGTATGCCAATCGACTTTTCGCTGATATCCAACAGCTAAATCAGAACATTCACAATTTAGTTTCAAAAGCCAATGAAACAGTAGGGTGTATCGCATGACACTAGGCAAAGCTCCATAATTTTAAGAAGCTCAATTTTTTTAAATTTTCAGAGTATTAACAATGCGAATTAATATAAATTGAATCCCTGAAAGTCAAGAATGTACTGCATCGCACACAATAAGCGCGGCCCACTTGATTTCTGCTGTTCAAGAATCAATGGTATGAGTTGTGCAATACACTCAGGGTATTTGAAAAACTGACGACACACCTTAAACAAAGTGGTTTTCAAAATATGAGGATGGCCTTGTTTTACGAAACGATCATAATAGTCTTTGAAAAGTTCTGGATCGTTCATATAAGTTTCAACAAATTTTGCAGTCACAGTTCCCGTATTACAAACGTACAAGCAGTTATGCACATGACCCAAATTACATCCTCAACACTGAATAGGATTGTCTTTTAAATAACTACTTACTACATTCAATATACACTTGTCCATAATATAATTACCACTGCTGCTCGTACATTGAGCCATATTCACTAAATAAAACGTTAAATGAACAATTTCGCTAAATAAAACAGTGAATACATAGTTCCACTAAATATAATGTCCACTATATAGTTTGAGTAAATAAAATGTCCACTACACAGTTTCAGTACACAAACACTGTATCTTAGCGCAGAAAGGATGCATCACGTTCCTTTTCACAAAACATATCTTGCAGTTCACCCATTCGTGTTTTCAATATGCATTGAATCCCCCAATCAAACTTTTGTTTCAGTTTCGTTTGCTTCGTGATGCTTCTCCAAATACAACTTAAACAAGGTTTCCACAGTCTCTGGATTCCGCAACACTATATAGTTCTTTAGGTAAGCCATCAGAAAATACATATCATCCTCGAAAGCCCATACAAAGATGCTCGGGTTTGTATAACAGCCAATATACAAAATGCAAACGCTTTGGTCATGGTTGGAGACATTACGTATTCCATACACAACACCGACTCATTAGGGATAATGGAACCACACCCATGGTGGAAGTGACACCTCAAAGGATCCCATTAACGAGTTACATGTTCGTCTTATCACATCAATCATCTTCCCCATTTCTGGCTGCGCAAAATCTAATGGGTTTTTGTACAGGAGCACGTTATTTTGAATCCATCCGCCAGGTCGCTCTAACATCGACCACATAATAGAATATGAGGTCGATGCTAGTGCAACCCAGCGGATGGATTCAAAATCACGTGCTCCTGTGCAAAAAAACAACATTAGTTTTAGCGCAGCCAGAAATGGGGAAGCGTGTAGAGTCTATCTACTATGAGGTCTATGGAAATATCCTGTTACCTCGCCTAAGCGTATACGTAGATGAAATAATTAGAGGGCAGCAACACGGATTTAGAAGAAATGGATGAACGTTGGACCAGATTTTCATCTTGACACAAATCCTCAAGAAGAAATCGGAATACAATGGGATTGTTCACCAACTACTCATTAATTATAAAAAAGCTTATGCTTCTAGCAAAAAGGAAATGTTATACAGTACCCTGATACTATACGGAATTCCGAAAAAAGCTTATTCAACTAGTGAGGATGTGTCTCGGTGACCCCATCGAGAACCCTCAGCAAGAACTAAACATGAACAAATAAACAGAAAATGCACCATGTCCTGGAAAACAAACAGTGATAAAAATTTGATTATTTTATTTCTTGCTGTATTGCACAATTTCTAGTTAGCCCACCCGTATGAACGTAAGCAAGGGAAGATATAAGGTTTGTCCTGTCTGTCTGCCCGTTCCCCCTTAAATCTCAGCAACTACAAGTCCGACATAGTTGTGCCATACACCGTTGGATTTGTCATGATCTCAAATGGTGGAGTAAATATTAATTTGAAAGTGCAATGTAGTGTGTGTAAGAATATATTTCATATTGTTTGTGTTAATATGAAAGAAGAGGATGTAAAATATTTTCGGTCTTCTGACAATGTGTGGCGATGAAACAATTGTGAAAAATCATTTCCCAGATCATTGTCAAGTGACAGTGGCGGAGTTACCGAGATGATCCCTACGTTAGAAGAAGTAATTAATTATTGATTACTATAAGGAAATACGTCAATGACATGAAATCATGCAACAAGAAACTTGAAGGGGCCACGATGGGTCAGTTGATAGAGCGCTCACCTCTGGTGCTAGGGTTCGTCGGATCGATGCCATATGGGTTTTGTGGTTGACAAACACCGTGTGCGTGGGTTTTCTCGGGGTGCCCTCATTTCCTACCACTTTCTTCATTTCACCAATTCATCCCATCATCATCCACACGGCCTGAGCTATAGTTGCATAAAAGCCTTAAAATAAATCCAAATTCAAGAAACTTGTAGATGATCTCGGAACTCCTTTAAATGTTGTCAATGAAAAATTGGGCGAGAATTCTAAATTGTTAAAGGAGCAAAATGAAGAAATAAAGAAATGTTTGGATGTTATTGAAACACTAAGGCAAAAATTTCGTACTGGAAAAACAGGTTGATAGGTTTGTATTGCAGCTATATGATTTGGATCAGTATGAGAGGAGAAATACTGTAGAGTTGCATGATATTCCTTTCTTTCCTAATGTAGATGTTAACTCAATTGTCCAAAAAGTTGGGTTGGCTTTGAATTGCAATGTAACAGATAGTATGCCAGACGTTTGTCACCGAATGAAAGAGACATCAACTCAACAAATTCCAAGCAAAGTAGTTAAGTTTGTAAGAAGATGTGATCAAGACGCTTTTGTCAAAAAGACAAAAATTTAAAGAAATCTAAATTGTAGAGACATTGGATAAACAGTTGGTGGCACTATGTACCTAAATCAGAGTTTTGCATCAAATAGAAAATTGGTATTTAAGGAGGCTATGAGGATAAAAAGAGAGTAAAATTATGATTTTGTTTGGATAGATTATGAGGGTAATGCCAAATTAAAAAGAAGCCAAGTGATAGTTTTGTATATACACTGACGATATCTAACTTATGTGACTATTAAATATCTGACTTAAAATGTAGATACGAGTGGTAAAGAAATATGATCGTTTTATTATCAAAATGTTCGAAGGAGATCTAAATTAAATGAATTATATAAAAGTGTGATTCCCTCCCATTTTGGTATAATTCTACTAACGGAAACTTTGTTAACGGACAATATATAGGATGCAGAATTTGTAGATAATTGTTACAACGTGTATCGACAAGATAGAAAAAATAGAAATGGAGGAGGAGTTCTTACAGTTTTGAAAGAATATCATGCAAAACATATACCAATATATATATATATATATATATATATATATATATATATATATATCTATATATATATATATATATATATATTGATTTATTAGATTTAGTATGTATAAACCAGTGTTCTTCTTACACGCTGCCGCCAAGGAATTTGGCTCATACGTCCTCCATTTCAGCACTTTTTAGGGCTTAAGAGCTTGGTTTAACATTTTGCACCTCCTGGGTTTTTGCTTGGATATCAATTACATGTTCACACACAAAACGGTATTTAAAATTAAAAAACAAGACTTAATATAGCGTCAGACGGATTCTAGGCAACTGAGATGCCGTCGAAATATCGCACCGATCGGGTTGAACATGTTAATTTCCACACAAGCGCAAACAGAAAAATATGGCACTCTCAGGGTCTAGCATGGATTTAGAACCACGTAATGAAATTATATTTCACAGCGAAGCGTAAATATCTTCAAATAGTTATGATGATCTAGATCAGAAGGCTAGCAGATGAAAATACAGACCAACGAATTTACTTAGCAAACTGTGAAAAAGAATTGGGAAATAATGCGTATTCTTGCAGGGATTTCAACAAGGCATCACATTATATAATGGAATTTTATTGTCTCCGATGAATATTACTTAATATAACAATTTTGCTGCGGTTCATTTTAAAGTAAGAGTGATTATCGAGAATAAGCAATACGTGTTGGAGAACATAATATTGCTGGATCAACAGCGATAACTAAAGTTATGAACAGATTGTAGAAGGCTTATCAGAAAATGAAAGAGCTAAACCAGAACATGCAGAAGTATCAGACACACAAAGTATGGGAAACTCAAAATGCTACAGCCACATAATCAAGCTTAGAAATTCAAGATTCATCATCATTAATCACAGTTAAACAGGCGATAGACCAAGATATTTTCCCAAATAAAAGTAACCCGTTTCAAAATGTATTGCAGCAAACACTCAATTTTATCAATGAAACTAAAGAGGAAATGGTGACGGGAAAGAGTTCTGTTCACAAAATGAGCATATTAATTCTACTAGCAAGAAGCAAGATATAAAAAGAAACATGCCGTATAGATTATCAACAAGGTTCATATACCTGGACATTTAAAGGACAGAGGTTAGTTAAAAAGAACAAATTAAAGAGGAACAAAGTACCGAAAAGCAGATGAAAAAAGGTGATAATTTTCATATCGTTAGTAAGTCGGGATATGGCCATGTCTTAAGACATCCAGAATTTGACAATTTTTTAGTTGTTACAGAATAACCCCAAACTTCTTGCTATGACTTTTATAGACCAGTACCGTAATTAGGATCATCTTCTATGACATCTTGAATCTATAAACCATTTTTTAAATCGATTGTTACATAGTGGCATTTGTAAGAGTTGTTAAGTTCAGTTATGTTGTAGATGTGAGATTTTCAATTACGTTCCAATCAAATTTGATTATCTCTCTTTTATAAGAAAAGAGGAAGTAACCATTTTCATATACTTGAAGGGAGAAGAAATGCAATGGGATGATGTACTAATTAGTTCAAAAATGACAAATCTATTTAAAAAGAAGAAAATATTGATTTCTTTCCCTTTATAAATAACCACTTAGTTATTGTAGGTAACAAAGCGAAAAAGAATAGTTCTCGATGTATTTTCTTAAATGGGAAGAGGGTCGTGTAATATGTCATTTGGACTAGAATTTTATGGCAAATACGTTTGTGAAATCAGTATTTCCGTGTGTATTATTGTGAGAGATATTGGTATATGCCACTTCTATACGGGTAAGATGGAATACGTACTCTGAAAGCACCAATTTCGTTTTGAAATAAGGGAAGAAATGAAACACAAATAAATACAAATCCATATCGATGGGGAACTATACTCAGGAACAATTTGTATACCTTTGCATTTCATTTCCTTCGTTATTTCAGAGCAAAATGAGTATTTTCAGATTACGGTTTGCATCTTCACATGTATAGAAATGGCATATACCATTATCTCTCACAAGAATAAATATACGGGGAAACTGACTTCATAAACGTATTTGTCATAAAATTCTAGCCCAGAATGATGTATTACACGACCCTCTTCCCATTTAAGAAAATCTATCGAGATTTAATATGGCGGATTTCAAGATAGCGGCAATGGAAAACATATCCTCCAACAGGTAGCAGCTTCCTCCTAGTACTTATTCCTGCGTATTTGCCTTCCATTTCTTTCAACAATTTAAGAACATAAGGATATGTTCACACTTTATCACTTTCCACATACATCATACCATCGATATCTCCCAAAGTAATTGCGCTTCACTGGCCAAAATTTGCATGATCATATATTTTGACATTCTAATCATGACGGAAGAAAAAGATAATATATAATACTTTTCTTCCCCATCACTATGTTTGCCTGTTAGAGTTGAAAATAGTCTAAATAAACGAATATAAAAGTTACGACTTAAGTGGTTTGTTTAACTAGAAGCTAGTATTAAATTATTACGTGTTAAGAATGATGGTTGTCTTTCATTGGTAATGCTAGAGTTTCCATCTTTCCACAAATGCGCTCCTTCAAGATGCAAAGACTACGGGGTACGTAAAGTTGGCCCAACCACACAAATCTTCTAAGATCATAACCATCCTCGAATTTTCTACATATTTTGTGCTAATCTGTGCGCACTATCTCAAATTTTGTGCACGCTGTGTTTAGCCCAGAAAACGAAAATAAAGCGGTGAGGCCAACTTAACGCTGGCCCAACCACAACAAGCTATTGGAATAGTGACAACTCCAAGATTAAGATCATATTTTGTGCTAATTTATTTACACTGTCTCATATTGTTAGCCCAGAAATAGAAACAATGTGGCTGGGCTAAATTCACAATGGTTCCATCTCAACAAAATATTTTAATAAATACTGCTGCAACTTTATTTCCATATTTTGTGATAATTTTTGTACAAATTCCTAAATTCTGTAAACGATGTTTTTTTTGTTTGTTTGTTTTTTTTGCGTAGAAATCGAAAACTAGGAGCTGAAATAGGAAAAAGAAAACACTTTGCTGTAGTATTTTTGTGTGCATAATTTCAAATATAACTCTTTACTTAAGCAAATTTTCTAATATTTGGTCGGAGATGCTCTGGTAGAATATCCTAGAATACCTTACTTAAACCGTAAATTAATAAATATCCATTATAAGGCTGTTTCCTTGTCTATTTGTTCAAGTAGGCACATCATCCGACTTTTTACAAAACAATGTAGAAAGAACTTCAATAGCTTTATCATCTCAAATATATCTTAAATATAATAATCAAAATACATCAAAAGCATTGTTCCTTTCGATCTGATATCACCTAACTTTTATAAAACAGTAGATGAGGAACTAGAACTATTTTTCCTTTCGAATATATGACAAATATATGGTGTCTTTCACACTGAGGCACTACAGGAGCGCCACCAGCTTATCTCACAGCTTCAAATAGAACATTTCATATGTAGTTCACAGAATATGTATAAAATTGTGCATTTTGTATGTAAGTGTAAGAGGATGATATTCAGTAAACTTTTATTTTAAGCGTTTAGGCTTCGTCCAAATTGTTTTCAACCTCCATGCTGGTAAATGGCCTCCATAACAAGTTTCTTTCTGTATTTAGAGAACTAACCACCCGATTTCTTTTATTCATTTGCCAAATTATTTTGTTTAAAGGCATAAATCTCAGTTAGTTTGTTGTTCTTTTCAAAGCGTTGCAAGCATGGGCTGAATTGCTTTCCGCCAACGTATTAGAAAATGAAGGCCGAAACCAGTTTTCTGCTTATAACTTGAGAACTAATGAACCAATTTCAATGATTCTCTTTCCACATTCTTTAGTTTAAAAGTGTAAAACTTGGCAGACTTCTTGTGAATGACTACACAGTTATTTTAAGCGTTGTAGGCATGGGTAAGGACCGCCTGGTGTTCTGAAAATTGATAGCCAAAACTTGTTTCTATCTATTGCCTGAGAACTAGTAATCAAGGGATTTCAATGTTTCTTTTTTCTTTAATATTTTGTTTAAAGCATAAACTCAGAAGACTTTTTCGTGTAGTTATTTTATGCGTTTTATGGATGGGCAGCAGTGCACAAAGCGGGGGACACGAGGGGGCATGCCGCGCCCTTACCATTTTATTAATGGGGGATTATTGACTTTACTTTCAATAGGCAATCACCGCCGCTAGGTGCAATCGTACCCATCCATACCTTTTCTAGCTACTTCTGCAAGCCTTCTCAAACCACTTCGAGGATAGAATTGTTTTCCGATCGTCATATTGAAAATTAGTAATTGGAGTCACTTGATTTCACTGATAAACTTAGCACTCGATGATACGATACTGATAAGTCAAGGTGAAATAGAAAATGGAAGCAAGCAATCGGCGATGTTAGTTATCACTGTAATATATTTAGAGAATTATGCTCTTTCCAAAAGAGAATTATCTAATGCTTATAAAATATGTCTGCGTAATTGCGAGACTAACATTCTAACTGATCCCAAAAGCTTTTGGACATATGTAAAAATAAAAGAAGGAAGTCGGAATGCAACGTACTTAATTACCAGGGACAGTCCTTAAGTGATGAAACAGCTATTGCGAAGGCATTCATGAAGAACTTTCAAATTACACACAACGTGTCAAAATATAACCTTGATACTCTAACGCAACACAGTAGTTCCGAAATCTTAGACCAATTATCCCTGGATTACGTCGAACTGAGGGACGTTGAAAAAGCAATAAACAAACTTAAACGTCGATCATCTTTTGGTCCTGACAAAGTACCGCCCTGTTATCAAATGCTGTATTGAAATACTGAAATATCCGCGACAAGTAATTTTCAACAAATCAATAGCTACCTGTGAATTCCCTACCAAATGGAAACTTGTCGATATCTGTCCCATACCAAAAAGTGCTGGCACGAGTAATGACCCTAAAAATTATCGCCCAATAGCCATAATATCTGCACCAGCCAAAGTATTCAAAATTTTATATATGAGCAAATATATTCACACGTTCGTCCAATTATTTCCCCCTTCCAACATGGCTTCTAGCCAAAGAAATCGACTGCAACTAACCTTGATGAATTTATACATTTCTTAGCTACACAAATAGATAATAAAGGTCCAGTAAATGTAATTTATACACTTTATGAAAGCCTTTGATGTCATTAATCACGATATCCTTCTTAGCAAGCTTGTAACTTCCAACTGTTTAGAGAAACTTCGTCAGTTAGTAGCGTCTTATTTGTGCCATCGTAAACAGTGTGTGCGTTACTAAAATATTGTAACCGAGAAATATGTCGCAGAATCTGGTGTACTACATAGATCGAACCTTGGACCTCTTTTGTTTTTGTTATATGCAAATGACTTGCCTGCTGTAATAACATCTTCTAACAAACTTCTGTATTATGATTTAAAAATCTATCACAGTATTTCTTGCGAATCCGATGCTGTAGCCTTACAAAACAACATAATTGCAGTCTCCAATTGGTTCAAAACAAACACATGTTGTTATTAAACATTACAAAATGTAGTGTAATGTCTTATACGAAAAAGAGGAACTATTTGAAATTCGATTACAATATTAATGATTCACAATTGGTCGGAGTAGATTCTATTACGGATCTTTGTATGGCATTATCATCCTCTCGTTTGATATGCACATTAAGCTTATTATTAGTGAAGCTCACAGGAACCTCGGGTTTGTAATGAGATTAGGAATCGATTTTTCAAATATTAATGCTCTAAAAATTTTATATACAACGTATGTTCGGTCAAAGTTAGAATATGCTGCAGTAGTATGGCATCCTAATAAAAAGAAGAATTGGTAAACATACTCCATCTTCCTTCTACCTCCGTTGCTTCCGCCATAATAATAATAATATGAAGAAGAAGAAGACCGTTCACTGGGATAAAGAAGGGAAGGCGTATGTACACACACTATTTATTAACAGAGCTATCACGCGTAAAATCTTCAAAATATTGTTAGGAATGTAGTAATCTAACGAACGTCCTGACTGGATTAATACGAAAGTTGTGCAGATCGATATGATAACGATTGAATTGTATGTATCACGAAATCTATCAAATCGATTACTGACTTACGCGTAAACGTTAATACGAATAGTTTCCATTCACCAGGCATATGCTAATCTTACTTAGCGAGAATAACGCATCGTAATAAAAAGTATCTAGCATTAAACTGTATTTGTTCCAACTAGACTTTCGACATAAAAATAGACACAATAGCAACTCAAACATGTATATTCTTTTCAGCACTGAATGCATTTGGACATCAATTCTAAAGATATGTGTATATACATAAAAACATATCTACTTGTGAATTCCAGTGGTAGAATTATCTTCTTGAAAATACAATGTTCATCTAGTTGGAATCTCGTTAATTACGTTACTATTCGGAAGAATAAGTCAATACATAACGTGTAATTGTAGAAGGTGACATACATCTAACTATGTCAACAACTCTCTCACTCAAAAAAGACAAAAACATAGTACATGCGTTGTTTAAAATAAAGAAGAAGAAGAACTGAAACATACAAGTGAATATACCATATGACGACATCAATAGTCAAAAGGTGATTAATCATGTTAAACCACTGATATCATTTACAACAATCCACCCCTTCCTTCTAAAAACGGGGTGATAACACACTTCAAACGTGAAACACATTCATCTTATAAGCCAAATATGGCACCATAAAATTAACATGTACTATCTTTCAAGAAAGTAAATCCCACTTGTTGGAGGCGCTGGAATAGATTTTTCCAACTATGAAAAATTTTGCAATGCACATGAACACGTGTAGTGCACATGGGGTACTCAGATTCTTTGATAGATGTTTTTTGTTTGTATATTCCAGAATACTTCTCATACATCGCATACATAGTAATAAAAGATAATATAGAGAAAAGACAATCCTATTCGATAATAATAAAACAGAAACATACTCAGTACGTAAAAATTAACGGGTAAGTGAAATAAGAAAAAAGAATTTTACTACATTTAGCATAGTGTAGTGGATAGCGAGTTAGCTTTCTACGCTGAAGGTTATGAGTTCGAATCCCCGCACTTCTCTTTACACTTTTTTTAAGCGAACATCTTTAGAAAATCACATTTGTTCTTCACCCACAACTAACTATTCTATTTGTAATTGCAGTGAAATATATTTTTAGTTTGTAAATTAACACCTTTAACCATAGAAACACCAAGGTATTTTACATACAGAAATGTCCAAGGTGGGTCCGTTGGACCCATACTCATTAATACAGGATTTTAACTTATTTTAATGGATTTTGTTATAGAATTTTAGTGCTTTGCAATGTTTAGTTTTAGCTTAGGTTAGGTTAGGCTAGATTAATTTTAGTTTTAGCTTAGATTAGTTTAGGCTAGATTAATTTTAGTTTTAGCTTAGGTTAGGTTAGATTAATTTTAGTTGATTTTTTGTAAGGTATGAATGTGGTACTATCTGAAAAGTATATTACTACGAGTATTAGTCTTTTTCCTACTTTTATTTATCTGAAGATATGTAAGAGCCTTCGCAGGATATCAATCTTATTATCTTGTTACTCCTTTAGTTTCTTTAGTAGGACATTGAATAGAAAGCAAACATATACTAAGTGTAAATAAGCATGTCTTTTTTTTCAAACTAAATTTTGGTACAAAAAGGTATGATTGAGAAAATCGTACGTGAGAAATTTTTACTTCAGTAATCCTTATTCCAAATTCACTTTACTAAAATGTTTCTGCGTGAGTGCGTGGATTTCAAAATATAGTTTCACAGTTTGATAGTACAAACATTGATTGTAAAATATTGATTTTTTGGCAACGAATTATGAATTTACGCAGAAAATCACACCAGCGAATAATTTACTTACAACCAACGCACAGACGTTTTACCACAGAATGTTCGTTACACACGTTCTTCTTGCATACTTCGCACTGTTGCTTCTGCTTCCGTGCTTTCTTCGTTGCACTAAAAACATCGTCTTTTGGCAGTATCATGCTGGTCTGAAATCTTCAGCGTTTCCACTCTACGCTTACCCAAAATTCTTGCTTGCATTTCTTGAATTTGCTTTGGAAGCCCAACCTGACTTCTTTTCTGCAGATGAGGAAGAGCTAAATGTCGACCCAATCCTATCAAAAACTTGAATCGCCTTCTGTTTGTATTGGATTTTTCCCAATCAGGATTGAGATTCAGCCACACAACGTACGCGGCAAGAGCAGTAACGTCAATGTGGTTCATGAAAAATGCATAAGGTCAACGGTTGGTTTTTCTCTTGCAGGAATATTCATGTAACATTTGATCTAAGGTGTCCACACCGCCTTTCGTTTCATTATAGTATAGGATTATTTCTGGTTTGTTTTCTTTCTCTACTACCACATTGTCGTCATGATGCATGGAAGATAGTAATAAAGCACACTTTCCTTTTTTGGAAACATATGAAACAAGCGTAAAATCTTCATAGAAACCAAACAGTGAAGAATTCTCATCTCTCTTCCTATCTGCTAGGAATTCTTTCGGTACAAATGTCTTGTTTTTTCTAACCGTTCCCACCACTGTCACTCCATTTTTCAGCAAGTCTTTTCCCAAATTGAAATCAGTGAAATAATTATCACAAGTCACATTTCTATGACTTTTATAGTAGGGTTCAACCAACTGAGTAACTACCCGTGCTCCAAGTCCTGGTTCAGCCTTTACGTTTTTGTATTTTTCCAAGTACGGAATGCCTCTGAGAGGATATGAGGTTGCCGAATCACAAGCCCACCATATTTTTATTCCATATTTGTCCGGTTTAGATGGGATATATACTCTGAACGGACATCGTCCGAGAAATGAAACCAATTGTTCGTCAACAGTAATATTGACACCAGGCAAATAATGTTTTTCAAGAGATTTATTGACTTGTTCCCATACATCCCTAATTGGGGCCAATTTATCTATCTTCCTTCTCTCACTCCTACTATTTTTATCATCAAATCAAAGAAATCTTGAAAGTAACTGAAATCTATTTCTACTCATTGTTGCTCGAAAGAGTGGAGGTCCAAGTTCTGAATCCCAAAGAATACTTACATCTAAGTTATTCCATTTCAATGATCCCACTGTCAGCAGCAAACCTATGAAAGCAAGAATTTCTTGTGAGTCACATGGCTTCCATATACTTACCTTATCACCCAGTACCCTTGTAGCATCCTCGTTTGTGTGCTGAACAATTTTCTGGAGGATGTCTGTTCCGACATACAATTGGAAGCTTTCTTCTTGAGTCTTTACTTCCTTTGACGGAGGTAACACAATTTTCTTCAGTTTTGATTTCACAATGTTAAAACTTTTAGTTCTACTAAAACTTGAGTAAGTTTTCTTCCATTTTACAGTTTTACTTAGGTAAATATCACTCGTTTTTGATGTGTTATTTACAGCATCAACCAATTCAAAACTGCTACTCTCTGCTGAAGTCACACTTAAGTCATCGCTTTGACTATCACTGGGAACATAGCTCTCGTCCTCTTCCATAAATTCTACTAATTGTAAATCCATGTCCTCGTCACTTACTTCGTCTAACAAGTGAGGAATTTCTTCTGAATGAATGCGATTTCTAGCCATTGTGCAACAAGAAACTAAATTTTGTCAGCAATGCACTATCAGTGGACGGAAATGTAATACAAAAGGAAAAGCAGCGCGAAACAATCTACAGGTGACGATCTTAGTGTTGCCAGCTCGATAGTGTTATTCACAATGATAATCTTCGGTTAATATATAAGGGTCCAATGGACCCACCTTGGGTTTTAATGTTACTATTTTGGACTGGCAGTCTTGTATAAAAATCAAAAACAGATTTAACATTCAAAATCAGGTGAAAGAAGCAGAAAAGTGCAAATATAGTTGGCACAGAAAACCATGAATGTAGGCGAAATACAAAAAAAATCTAAACACAAAAATGTAACCGTTGGGGTCCGTTGGACCCACC
The DNA here is from genome assembly GCA_022664845.1 of Lepisma saccharinum. Lineage (NCBI taxonomy): Eukaryota > Metazoa > Arthropoda > Insecta > Zygentoma > Lepismatidae > Lepisma > Lepisma saccharinum. The sequence continues at coordinate 6,106 of JAGDQP010014898.1, read as the reverse complement.
TTGGTGTTTTAGGGTTAAACTCGATAATGTTTCGAAGTCTTTAGGAAAATTAAAATTAGTCTTTGTGACTTCTATATTACGGTCATTCATGTATTTTTTTTTATTTATGAAACATCAATTTAAGGCAGCAGAAAAAATAAATGATAATACACAGTAACCCAGTCTAACCCGTAAGTTGAATAAAATGCAAACGCATTTTACAACGAGGAGAAGAAGCACACAACTCGTTCTTTCCCTCGCGTCTCCAAAATCAATTTTGACAATTTCTTACTAGATGGCTCTGTCTTTAGCATAGATTTTCACTTGTCCGAACTACAAAAGTAATCTAGGTTCGAATTTTTCGAATGGAGAGTAGATTCGAATTATCATTTTTGTATATCGTTACTCTGTCGTTCCTTTTCGCGTTATAATGTTGAATGGTTTCGCATTTTCATTTCATTTTGTGTATTTTATTTTCGTTTCCTGTTGCTAGAGGTAACAATCAGCATTTTGCTTGAATGGAAATTGACAATATATGAAACAGGAACATTCTCACGTGTCCAATATATTTCTCAAGTTGTAAACAAATCTTGCGTATTAAGCCCGTGAATCAGTTGCGGGACTACCTGTTAAGAGCAGGTTTATTGGTCGTAAACTACGGAATTGCTTAACTAAGAAGATACTCTTAAACACAACGTGCACATCATTTATAATAGAACATATTTTATTAGAGATGGACGACGCTAAAGCAAGATGTAAGAAATATTTATTTCGGCAATGCGAACATGAAGGAAAGATATCATGTAATGAAAAATTAACAGAAAATATTTGTAGGATGATTTATTCTAAATTTTTATTTATTTACTCTTAATTTCGAAAGAAATTGTTAAAAAGAAAATACATATTTATAGTTTTAGGTCCCCTAAACCTCTTTACATAAAAACGTGGATTATAAAATCCAAATTTTATTTAAATCCGTCAGGCAACTTTGGCTCAAGCTGCATGTAATATTTAAGAGCATTACAAATACAGCGCTTGTCTGAGAAATGTGACCAGAATTTTGATTAAACCTTAGCATACAAATGTTAGCTTTCTCAAATACGAACTTTACTTAAATTTAAAAAAAAATGAATGAATTTTGCAAGTATTAGAACTAAATAAATTTGTAACAGTAATGTTTGCATTTTAGCTTGTTAATAACAATCCAGAAAATTAGTTAGAAACTGATGTTAAATTTCAGCAAGAAATCTTTTATATAACTTGAGCGATGGGAAACAAATTACACGTAAACGAACAGACAAAACTTCTTATGCACTGTTCATTTACCCTTTGAATTTGTTCCATGTATATAGAAGTCACATTCTTGAATGACAGTTATAAATGAATTCATGAAAGTCGAGTATTTTTAATATTGCGTACTAATCACACAAGTTGGTATACGTGGTTTGGAGTCAGCGATTCCGCCATAATTTTCATTTTGGGGGGGATGTAAAGTAAAAATTAAGAGAGTGTAAGTGGAGTTTTGCACGGTTTCTACTTATTTTTGGCAGATAATTTGGGAGGTGACACTTTCACGGCAAGGGTAGTCTATCAGAATCAATGTTTGGAGTCCACGTTAAACTGTAGGTCCCGTTCTTGAGAATTCCTCTCTATCCGATTGAAGACAATGACAGATCGGTTTACCCTGCCCAGGAACTTTCGGGTTAGCACCCTGCTCTCGGGCAGAACACACATAATTATATTGATTGTAATTCGCCGTTTTTGCCTCTTGCTTTACTCCCAGATAATATATATAATTCACAGCCATATTCAATTCACTACTGGATGAGGCCTCTCCCGTAGCAAAGAGTTTGTCTGCTGGTCCAGCGCTGACCAGACGTGTTGGGAGAGGAGAACCGAAGCTCTCAACTGTGATCGCCACTGTATTTTATTCAGGGCACTCCCCAATTGCATCACGATGCTGGATAGGTACCGTTCCAGACCCTCTTGCTTTGAAAAGAATCTCTTGGCAGAGCTTTCCGGGAATCGAATCCGGAACCCCACGATCAGCAGTCGGAGTACGTGTATGTGAGTGTGGAAAACTAAGTGTGAGAAAGAAGTTTAAAGTACACTTTTTTTTAAAACTGCAGTCCAGTGATCGATTTATGCAATTCATAGAGAGGTGAAAGAATATTTCAAACACGTTAGAATGCCGTATTAGGCGCCTGTGGCTAGAGGCAGATTTCGAAACGCAGGGCTAAGGATGATATTTCTAGAGAGGGGGAAATCTCAAATTTCTCCCTACAAATCAAACTTTAAACTGCACTAAAATATAAAAAACAGGATAATTTTATAACACCTAAGGTCTAGGTTGCTCTGATAAAAAACTTTGGTCAACTTTATTATTATGTGGACCAGTCTAGTAACTTGGACCGCGACCCGTCACGATTCGCCTTTAGCTACTAAAATCTACACCAATGGCGGGACCTTCGAGCCGATGGCCTACCGCTCAGCCAGATCGCTCAGCCAGACCGCTCAGCCACCCGACCGGCTCTTGGTAGTTTTGAATTCAGCTACAATAAAACACGTGACTCTAAATAAACTTCGTATTCGCCTTTAACATTCTATTAACGATATGTATTCAAAGTGAGTCATGAATTTAGGATTACGCCTTTAGAATTTTACACCATATCAGAGCCACTTTACACTTTATAAATCAAATTAAGATTGTCTAGAACTTTGATAACTGAATAATTTTCTGGAAGTTTTGTATGGTTTCGAAAAGCAAGTTTACTTGATTCTTTAAATTTATTTTATTTTAAAAGTCTTGGGTTACATATGGCGCACATTGGATTTTTTTTTAATGAAAATGTTTCGGGTTATGGTCATGTTGGTTTTCAGAATTCACTTTTTAAAAATCGTTAACAAATCTAAGCGCTGTTTAGAGACTCTAGATAAGAATCCTAATGATTTTTCATATAAAGACGTTTTGGAATATAGCCAAGTTGGATAATGTAATTCAAGATTTTTTTTCATAGTCGAACTCAGGGACCTTTGAAATTTTAAAATATGAAATTTCATGAAATAATATATTTCAAAATTTGTTTTCTCAAGTTTCTGCCGTGAGGGACTTCCGATACGTAATTTTTCAGTTCAGAATCATACTCAGCGACCATAGGAGCCCTAAGATACGAAATTTAAAGAAAATTAAATGAGATTTTAAAATTAAAATGCATCGTGTTGCTCCCGTCTTAATTTCGGGAATTATTTCTTTTTATTCAAATATCGATTGGAGTTCCTACCTATTGAATTGCACTAAAATTGGGCAGGTTTCAAAATAGGCACTGTTTCTTCCAGGCATGTTTTCGGGGGAGATTTTTTCCCTTCGGTTTCCAACAGCCCCCCGAAAGAATTAGTTTCAACACTTGTATTACTCAAGCGCATTCTGAAATACGAATATAATGGCACTTTCTATAATAACTGTTCATGTTAGTTTGAGGTTAACTAAAAGAATACTACACATTCTTAAGTAAAATTATTGTTATTTTATATTTTTAGCACATGGGATTATGCATTATTTATAGTTTTCGTAAGACTTGCTTTAGTCCCCTACCCGGAGCAAAATCTTCTGAAAGAATCACTTGCCACACCGTTTATAATGTAATTGAAGACAAAATATTGATCTTCGTAATTCAATCATTTTAACTTCCGAAACGATTCTAGCATATTTTGGAATTCGCAGATATGAAATTTCACTTCAATCAGATCCTTGCAAATTGAAGTTTTGATCTGGCTCCATATTGCATTTTTGGATAGAAATTTCTTAGCTTCACGCTTGATTCAGAGCTTACGGTGATTCATTGAGTACTTGAATCGTAGAGAAAAGGAAAAGCGTTCGCCTGAAACGCGAAGGGTGCGCGGTTCGAGACTTACTCAAGTCAATATTTTATTTTTACTTTTTCTCTAGCAATGTGCAAATTCTATATTTTACTGTATGCTTTCTACATGTAAATGAATGTTAGTGTTATGTAGCATTTTGTTTTCTCCTTCATATTCTTCTTTTTTGCTTCATTTATTTAAAAAATAATGTATATGTTTAGGAGGGTGATACCACATTTCGTCCAACGAAATTTTGTCCACGCGACATTTCGTCCACAGCCATTTTGTCCAGAGACAATTCGTCCACTTGACTATTCGTCCGCAAGACATTTCGTCCAACAGATTTTTCGTCCACAAGACATTTCGTCCAACAGATTTTTCGTCCACAGGACATTTCGTCCAATCGAGTTTTGGTCCAACAGATTTTTCGTCCACAAACATTTCGTCCAATCGACATTCGGTACCGAAGTGTAGTATCTGGAATAGTTTAGGAAAATGGCCGCCAAATTAATTGCTGTATAGAATACACAGCCCAAACCGCTTGGTCTACTGAAGTGAAATTTGGTATGAAGGTACATTACTAGAGAGTTAAAAATTATTACAAAATGTATCCAAAAACGCCATCTTAGATCCAAAATGGTGTGTCCAAAAACATTTTCCACGCCGTTTCAGCTAGAAATACGAAATTTGGCATAAAGGTGTATCATCAAGAATAGATTTAAAAAAATACAAAATGTTAAAACAAAGTAGCCATCTTTGATTCAAAATAGCAGCCCAGATATCATTTTTGACGTCGCCTGAGCTAGGAGTAGGTCACGACAATAAAAGAAAATGTTAAAAAGTCGCCATTTTTAATCTAAAATGACGACCCCAAAACCCATTTTTAAAACCACTGAGGCTAGAAAAACGAAATTCAGTATGAAGGCGTACCATCACGGGTAGGTTAGAATAAATGGGGCAAACCTTCAATATGAGGACGAAGCTTCTTCCCCCCCCCGGTTATTTGGTAAAGATTGGCACCATGAGAGAAAGGTGCCCAAAGAGAGTAGCTACGATAATGGGGCGCAATCCCGAAAACCCCCAAGTTGGGATGCAGCCCTCGCGAGGGACTAGGGGCTGCGACCGCATTGAAGCAAAGAAGCAAAGCGAATCCACATAATATATAGTCCCATGGTCACTCACTGACTGCCTCACTGACACTGATCATATTTCCCAGGCCAAACTACTGAAACTAGAAAAAACAAATTTGGTATGAAGGAGTATGGCCAAGAGTAGGTAAAGGAAAACTTCCGACATTTTGAAAAAGTCGCCATCTTGCATTCAAAATATCCGCGAAACCCATTGTTGTATTGAATACACAACCTAAACAGCTGGAGCTATAGAAGCGAAATTTGGTATGACGTACAAAATCACTAGTAGGTTACGAAAATATTAAAAATGTCTTCAAAGACTCCATTTGGAATCCAAAATGGCATACCGCACCGTTTGAGCTAGAGATACGAAATTTCGTATGAAGGTGTATGACCAAGAGTAGTTTAGTAAAATATTGCAAAATGATGAGAAAGTCGCCATCTTGGATCGAAAATGGCCGCCAAACATATTGTAGTACAAAATACATAGTCTAAACCTCTGCCCTAGAAACACCAAATTTAGTATGAGAGTACATCATCGCTAGTAGGTGACGAACATATTAGAGAATATATCAAAAGACGAAATCTTTGATCCAAAATGGCGGACAAAAAATTCATCTTTCACACCGTTTGCGCTAGAAATATAAAATTTGGCACAAAGGTGTATTGTCACGAGCAGTTGAAGAAAATATTACAACTTTTGTTTTAAAAATCACCATCTTGGATTCAAAATGGGCACCCCAAAACCAATTTTCTATACCGTTCGATCCAGACAGACGAAATTTGCTATGAAGGTGTACCAACACTAGTAGGTCACAACAATACAAGAAAACGTTAAAAACGTCGTCATCTTTAATCCAAAATGGCTGCCCAAAAACCCATTTTTCAAACCGCTGAAACTAGAGAAACGAAATTTGGTATCAGAGTGTGCCATCACGATTAGGTCACAATAAATGAGGATAAACCTACCCTGTGGGGGCGCATCCCCAACCGAGGAAAGGCAGATCGGCGCCATGGGCGCGCATCACCCAGATACTCTGCTTACGATAAAGGGGGCGAAATTCCCCCCCAGCGAAACAAAGCGAGTTATACGTTTAAAACAAGAAGCAAGCGCGCAATTCTTTGCAATACTTTTAACT
>JAGDQP010014897.1:22729-44019 GCA_022664845.1 Lepisma saccharinum | reverse complement strand
ATATATATATATATATATATATATATATATATATATATATATATATACACATATACATACATATATACACATATACATATATATATATAGATATTCATATACATATATATTCATATACATATACACATATACATATACATTCATATATATATATATATATTCATATACATATAAATAAATCACAGCCATATTCAATCCACTAGTGGATGAGGCCTCTCCCCGAAGGGAGGAGTTGGTCTACTGCTCCCACGCTGACCAGACGGATTGGGAGAGAGCCGAAGCTCTCACTGTGATCGCCACTGTCTTTTATTCACAGCAGCTCCCCAATTGTCCTCACGATGCTGGGTCAACACCGAAATTTTTGAGCCCCCACCGGGAATCGAACCCGGGACCGCTCGCATTGAAGTCGAGCGCGCTACCGACTAGGCTACGCAGGAGCTCTCATATACATATATTCATATATATATATTCATATATATATATTCATATCAGTATGTTGAGTAAAGAATTATTTGAGATGTTTCTTAAATTCTTAAGGTTTGTCTTCAATTTAACAATTTAAGCATCGTTCTAAATACACAATCAGAAAAGAAACATTCTGTAGTTTTATTTAATACTTACCTGTCGTAATGAAACAAGACAGCAACAACCATAATAGAATTCCTTCCTCCATTGGTGTCCGATGCTGGAGCAACATGGCGACAAACGGCGCCAGTCGACTAGGAATTTATATTGTCCTAGAAATAAGGTTCTTGAATGAGCATTAGCAACTTACAAGTATGATACACTTAAACTACCATGTATTAACAGTATAAAAGGTTAGAATTTGAACGATGTTCAAACTGAAAAAGTTAAATGCTACTTTTTAAAAGGGGCCTAGCAACAAAAACTGTGTGGAATAAAAATATGAAGCACACATGACAACGTGAACGGCCCATAGGGTATTCCCAGGTAGAGCTCCACATACTCTAGACCTACAGCACGAAGTGAGGTAATCAGCCCCATGCTCGACCGTTTTTAGCTCCCTAAACGCGCAGGTACTCATTGTGATGGGAGCCTAAGTGCATTTGAGAGCGCCAGGAATCTAGACACTGGAAAGGTCTCCCTCCAGTTCCTTGCCGAGATTGGACCCTGCAGTGCATGATTTGTAGCCAGACGCACTATCACCTGATTTTATATACATATATTCTTATTATGGTTACTTGTTTTTGGAATACTTATGTCAGCCATTGAACTCATTCGACCGTCTCTTTGCAAAAGTTCTTTCACACTAGTCACATTTTCGTCGTTTGAGGAGGTTGACGGGCGTTCAGTGCGGGTTTCGTCGTCCACATCTTCAAAGCCTTCCGAAAACTCCTTGAGTCATTGGAAGAGTTCCCGCTGCAGACTTGTCGACTTGTTGCATCGCGACTTATACAAGAAAGGAGAGAGTAAGCTCTCATTGTAATCCTACTCATCCATTATTCATAGCAGCTACCCTATTTCATCACGATGCTGGGTGGGCACCGCTGCACACCTGGGTGGGTAGCCCTCAATCCGTAGTCAGACACGTTAACGACTAGGTCAACGACATATATATACACAGGGGTTGGACAAAATATCTAAAACACGTCATACAGGACACGTAAGTGTGGCCCGCCACTGTACACCACCTATTGCGGTTGCCGATCGTGTTTTGTTTTCAATGTGTCATGTGGACCTTCCTCTTCCGTCAGCAGTACCGAGTTCACCTGTGAGTGTCGTGCTGTGCAAGTGGTGCGGTAAAATGGGCGACCTGACACTTCCAAAGAGGCATGATCGCTGGTGCCCGTCTGGTTGGAGCTTCAGTGGCGAGCATTGTGGGGGTATCGACAGGCAGTGTGTCCAATGTCACGGGGGCATACACAATGCATGGGCAAACAACGTCTGCAAATCACAACAGTGGTCGAAAGACAATCCTGTCCGATAGGGACAGGAGGGCATTAAAACTGATTGTAGCAGCTAAAAAGCAGACCACTGCAATGAAAATTACGTCTGAACTCAATTCCGGCCTACAGAACCCGGTTTCATAAAAAACAGTGCGACGGGAACTTCATAAAATGAAAATTCATGGCAGGGCCACGATCGCCAAACCTCTGGTCACAGCAGTAAATGCGAAGCGGCGTATCCAGTGGTGCAAGGACCACAAGGAGTGGACACTTGATCAGTGGAAACACGTAATGTATTCCGATGAATCGACCTACATCTTGTTTCCAACAACCGGTCGTGTTTACGTATGGAGAACACCGTCGCAGGCCTATGATCCAGACTGTCTGCGCCCAACTGTAAAGCATGGGGGTGGTTCTGTTACAGTATGGGCAGTGATATCGTGGTTTTCTGCAGGTTCCATCATAGCCCTGCATGGAATGATGAATGCTAAGGCGTATGAGGCCATTTTGGGGGACCAGGTTCTACCCATGGCCCACACATTGTTCCCGGATGGTGATGGCATCTACCAAGATGATTTGGCACCCTGTCACGCTGCAAAAACTGTGCAATCATGGTTTGAGGAGCATGACCAGGAGCTATCACACCTCCCCTGGGTCCCACAATCACCAGATCTGATCATTGAGCCATTGTGGTCTGTGTTAGAAAGGCGTGTTCGGTCTCATTACCCTCCACCATCATCCCTTAAGGAACTGGAGCATGTTTTGGAGGAAGAATGGTACAACATTCTACACACCACGATTTAGGAGCTGTATACGTCCATTCCACGTCGGATCCAAGCGGTTTTGGACGCAAAAGGAGGCCCCACACCATACTAGGTATGATTTTCACACTTTTTCAAACGTTTTAGATTTTTTGTCGAACCCCTGTATATGTATGTATGTGTGTGTGTATGTGTGTGTGATTGCCAGATGAATCCCGAACACGAGCATATTTCGTTCTTTAGTACGTAGTGTTGCAGAACTTTTATTAGAATTCCAATTTTAATTTAATCAGGATTTAATATGGATCATAAAAGACTACGGACTATTTTATAAAGCCCTGGAGAACGTACTCTAGCTAACCTACATTTCGTAAAAGGCTACGGGCCCCTGTTTAACAGAGATTATACAGGTTTAACCCCACATAGTACAGCAGTGCACCGTAGCAAATATTCCATAAAAGGGTACGAAGCTCTTTTTTAACCACTACGGAGGCTACGAATCCAGCCCCTAGCAGAGATTCTATGAAACGGTACCAAGCTCTTTTTGTAACTCTTATGTAACATAGTAGAGATTAGACAAATTACAACTACAGCTACGAACACATTTTACACAGGAATATATGCTAGCTAACCTAACAGATTACAAACCCTAGTGGACAATATACCGTTACGAGGACTTTTACTAGGATGCTGAAGTCAGTTTCTACACCCTACAACAAATGGTCAATAGTAGGCGGTAACTACCCAATATGAATGTTTGCCATCCAACCGAATGGTCACTAGATGGTGAAAACTACCCGAAGATAGTCTTTTGATACTACCTGGGCCAAAGTCAACAAGATGGTACTAACGTCAAAGATCAAATATTTAACCTTGTATAGCTCGTAAACGACAAAACATATTGAGATTATCTTTTAACATTTGTTATGAGGGCATTGAATAGTATATGCTGACCTCGATGTAAAGAGTCAAATATTTAACAGTGTAAACGGCGAGACATATTGAGATTCTGTTTTTACAGTGATATGTATTTTGGTATGCTAATGTCAAACCTGAGCTCAGTTTGCTAACTTCGACCCCCGTGATCGTAGAAATATTACACTTATCATTCCCCCGTGACTAGAATAAAATGCATTATTATAAGTATGAAAAACTGCATGTTTCTACCTGTTGCCCTTTACGAGATATGATGCTTAGATTGTTTCGAATTTTGCTATTTTGGTGCCAGAACTATGAAAACAACAAACTATTTTATTTTTTGACGGTAATACCGAATTTGAAAAAAAAATCCTTTTACCTATTATTGCTTCCAAGATATGCCCGTTCGAATTTTGTCGAATTTTGACACTTTTGACGCTGAATTGAGAAACTCGCAGATTATGTTATTTGAGTGGGTGATACCGAATTGGAAATTTGCTTGTCTCTACCACCTACAGTTTCCAAAATATGGCGGTTTGGTCCCAGAACTATGAAACTCGCAAATTGTGTGTTATTTGGGTTGGTGATGCTTCGATAATATGGCAACTCGGGGACGGCGATGTTTGCATTTTTCCCAACATAGAGATTACACAAGGATTCCACAGTCTACACTAACAACTTGTCTCGCGCCAAATGCAGAAAACCTTGAATGCGTCTATTATTTCGTAGCTGTTGCCAGGTTACAAGAAAGCGGGGTAATTGTAATAATTACTATATTCACAAGGCTCGCAGAACTCATGTAAGCAGTTAAACACGAAATATTTTCTTTGTTCTTTGACGACATGCTAAACGTTCGGTATAGAATTCCATAGATTATACATATAATTGAAAAACTCAATGCGCATGTCGCGGTTTGCCAGTAAATTACAGACCGACGTGGTGGTGGAGGAGGTATTAAATGTGAAATTCCACGCTATTTCCTCAGATTGTACTTTAATGGATTTCCATAATTATTCGTTTGCTAGGAGTATGCGTTGAATGCACAGCAGGTAATCAGTCCTGCCCCAATGAGAATAATGTCGGGAGAATATTGAATTACATTCGGAGAATATTGCTTTCTTTCCTGTGCGTGGTTTTAATTTACATGCACTATTATCTACCCTTTTTAAGATATGGCTGTTAAAATTTTGCTTTTTTTTGGTCCCAGAACAATGAAAGTCTCCAATTATGTTATTAGGGGTCGCTAATGTTTGCTTCTTTCCCCAACATTGTCTACAATGTAACTAATCTCTTCTCTCGCCATGGACTTTTAGGGGTGGTTGAGAAGACCTGTAGTGAATAAATCACTTTGAATGCGTCGCAACTACTCATATTCACCGTGGGTGCAGCATAAAGTGACTAGCAAAATTATTCGGACCCTGAAGTGTTTGGCAAAATATGGAATTTATTAGAAACAATCTGTTACAGCCAAAAACAAAATAATGTTACTTTCGTGTGGCGTGAGAGCTTTCCAGCTGCATTTCGGTGTTTCTTAATTACCTATTGAAATTAGGACATACAAATACTTTCTTTCGACCCTGTTCTACCAGAATTCACTCTAATATCAAATGTTTGTTACTTTGAATGGCTAAATGAAACGTACGAAAGGTGTGAGATGTCTTCTGACATGTTTACTGAGTGTTTTGAGGATAGTTGGGGCTTTTTGCCATTAAAGTATTATTTCGGAGGGTCATATATAGCTATAAATAACAAGAAAGGGACATTTTAGCATGTATTTCAGGTAGAAAGAAGCCTTACAACTGTAATGTATCGTAGAAAAGAATTGGGGAATATTTTGAGAACCTATAGGGGAAAAATTATGACAAATGTGAATACGCCACGACGTAAGCAATTTTCTCAGATTAAAGTTAATATTTTTGTGTTTGAATATATATATATTTAGAAAAGTGAATATGTTTAAGTAAACCCAACGAAAACGGCTTAATTAAGAGTCCGTATTTGGTGAAAAAGAGAGTGCAGTCTTTTAGGTGTGATTGAAATTCGAAACTAGTCGAATAATGCCATATTGGAGAGAGCTTGCTTAGATTTTCTCGACTAGGAACTTACACAGGCATATATTAAGATTAACTGCTTAAAGGTATCTATTTCACGCTTTGCGACCGCATGGAGTCAATGTTTATGTATTTGTAGCATGTATTTTAAAGAGAAAATTTATATAATCGCGACGTAGATTGAAATACCTTCAGCATAATTTTAAGTAGAATCTAGCCTCTGAATTGTAATTCTGTATAGATACAAGATTCGGTAGAAAGACAAGCAGTGTTCGAAGTTCTTTAAAGAAACGAAAGATAGAAAGGACTAATATTACCAGAAGAAGGCTACCGGTACTTCAAAAGAAAACTGACAAAATGTGGTCTGTAGGAACGCATGAACTGTTTTGCACCCCATAATTTAATTTATACACGTCTTTCTATTCCTGACTAAAATGCTTTTAAACTAGCTGCAACTCGTTTTTGTAGTATTTGTGCATGTATAGATAGAGCGAAAGAAACAATCTCTGCAACTACACGGGAAATTGTTTGTCGGCCTATAACATTCCCTAGTTTTTACAGACATACTTACGCATTTCCAAAACCTAGGTAGAATAGGAGTCTTCACAGATAAAATGTAAAAGGTGTATTTGAGTTAGCCATAAAAAGCATGTCCCCCTCTCACAATAGTTAATAATTAATTAGTTGATTACTGTTACCCCATTCTTCTTGCAATAGAAATCATAGAAATTATGTGTAGCCACATGATACGGAGGACTTCTTTTATCGGGGCCATTCAAATTATAGAAATATATTGTTCTGGCACATAGATTGGATCGAATTTTACGTGTTCTCTATAACACTATGTACATTATTGCCTTTATTTTGAGTGCTCATGTATGAGGAATTCATGTGTAATACTTTCAATATTGCAGTTATTTACTGCATATGAGTAACTGGCAAGTAAATGCTTATTCTTCTACTGCCCCGCATAGTTATTTAAAATAGTTCTTGAATTTTCCTGAGTGTGTTGAGATGATTAAGGACAACTTCCAATTTCAATAACAGTCCACACTCTTGACATTGTGAAATTGTAGCAATTTTGTAATTCGGCCTCTTAGTACTGGCATTACCGTCTACAAGTCGTATACAGCAACATGGTATACGCTGTTCGCAATTTGTTTGTTTTACAGACCACTGGCCTTTTCTCGGAATGAAAACGGATACTAAAAGATGTGGTTGAACATACTTGATACAAATGGTAAGCGGCGTGTCTCGCGTTTTTCTTTATGATTACAATGCAATTCTGCCAAACTTTTCCCACTTTTAATATATTCGCGTTTGGTTTGAACTCTTAAATAATGCCCTGGGTATAGAATTGGTAAACGTTCTTGCGCTCTTTATAATTTCATAATTGACTGTTTGGTGGTGTTCGTGTTTTACGTTTCTTTATCAAACCTGGACCGAATTGGTCTATTATGCCATGAACAAATATTTTACATCCTCTAACATGGTTATTATTGACCAGAAAATAGAATGTCGCATATTTTGCGTGTTTGGATATTATATTTGCGTTTCACAGTTTCAGTGCTTGCTAAGATAAATTCTCTTTGCCTTAAACTATTATAAATTTTCTTCCAATTTAGTAGGCTATTAAATATGAATATTCCACGTTGTTTAGCTGCTATTTTAAAACCGGCAATTGCCTAATGCACGATAGAAGAACTTCTAGAAGTTAGGTGACAACATAACGCCACAATGCTAAATTATTTTAATATTGGACGCCCCTGTACAAGTTTGACTATAACCACTCCACAGTTAGAAGAAAGTAGTGTTCCTATATAATGCGTAATACAAAAAGCAGTGATTTAATTTTTACAATGCACCAAATAATAACTATTCACAACTTGAAAGTCCTTTAGCTAACATTCCACAGTGGACGGTCATAGCTGTTATGTTAAATTTCCATAAGGTTAAATTTCCATTTCCATAAGGTATTTAGCTTTGGAAACAAAAACTAATAATCGTATATTAATTTGCAAATATTCATATGAATTGTTCTTCGCTCTACACTACTTATACATCCACTTCGCCAAATCTCAGTTGCATGCGTTATAAATTGTAAATGTACGTACATGTACGTTTATTCGCAAAAAGCAGTTGAGTTTTACATGGAAAATCCCATAACAATTCTATTTAGCTTTAATCTTTTTATCCACTACAGCTATGAATTTGATATTTTGTACCGTGATGAACAACATGTTACTTTATCATATCTATAGCATTATTTCAACGTTTTATTTACCATTAAAAAGATATTTAAATATATAATTGATACCGGACCGACACGAATCGCGCCTAAATGTGATTTATGACTTTCGCAGAGAAAGAAAACCCAAAGGTAGCTCTCGTCTGTTGTCAGACTCCTTCCTGCTTCTTTTCAAGCTAGCCTTTATGACATCTGGTACTAAGCCTTTTCTAGACGGAAGGTTGCTGACAATTGTTTTCTATTAGTAATAATTTGGTTGAACTAAAAACCTCGTCTGCAGATCCATGAACAAAGAGAGAGAGAGAGTAGGAAGAGATTGAGTATGAAACAAAGCGATTGTGAGGTATTTCCGTGCCGGAGGCATGTATAAAATGTATTTATTTGAATTTTATTTACTTTAATTTTAATATATTGTATAGGAATTGAAAAAAAAATACCCGAAATAATACGCATGCCAGTTCCGATTTTTTAATAAATTATGCGAAAAAAATATTATAAATACAAATTGTCTGCGAGTTTTTTTTTAAACTTTTTTAATCTGCCAAATTTTTATTTCACCCTCTGTACATTTGGAGCTTTTTCTTTTATATAATAGTTTCCGATGCCCCCGATTTCGCCCCTCAGTCTCGGCACCTGAGGCAGGTACCTTACCTCACCCTCACTACGGCACTGGTGTGAAGTATTGTGTTGTATGGAATTGGATTACATTTTATTTATGGCGTTTGGGCCAGAGCTAAAACCGGGTCACAGACCGGTCCAAAACCTGACCCGTTTCGGCTCTGGTAGACGGCCACGGTCTAGTTAGTAGGTACTATCGTGGCATTTGGCTGGTGCGACTGAGTGTGTTTTGATTAGAAACATGGATTTTACGAAAGAAGGAAGATAAAAAATTAGTAGCCTTTGAAATGTGGATATGGAGAAGGCGAGAGATGAACAACACTGGAGACAATAAAGAAGAAACTGGCTAGGACATTGATTACGCAGGTATTGTATACTGAAGAATGCTTGAGAAAATAGGAAGAATCAAACTCCTTGACAGCAGGAAGATAAATCATATGCTGAGATAAAAACTAAAGCACAAGATCGGGATGAATAGCGAGGGCTTAGCTTGCGTCCACTGAAAGATCTGCTGCTTTTGGCAAAACACTGATGATGATGATTTGTGTTACGGAGTCATATTTTTCAGATCCTGAATTGGATTCAATTGTTATCGTCTTAAAAGGGCTGTGAGATTCTAAGAATGGGACCTACAGCTTTTGGTAAAGTTGGATCCGAATCAGGGCTCGAAATGGACAGGAGCAGACCCGAACGCCGTTCTAGTTCGAGAATATCTGGAACTTTCCTGTCCCGTCTCGTCAATATGGTAATCATAGACAAGAGAAGGACAATAGCATAACAATGGTAAAAAGTTCCGTTTCTTGAATATTTCCATTTCAAGCCCTGCTCCGAACCACTTCGTTCAATGGGCTTCAGCGGGAATTGAACTCGTGACCATATTAACAGAAAGTGAGCGCGCTAATCTATTTTTTTTCCTGCCTAAATGAGCTTCACTGATTTCTACTGATATTTTTTGATTTACCTGTATAGACTGATACCCTTAGAACTAAGTTAAAATCAAACACACAAACATCCATCTCCAGGGCGGGATTCGAACTCACGTTGGAGTAAATGGATTAGCGCACCAACCGACTCGACTGGCTACCTCTCGGCCACAACGAGATGTTCAGTTTCAGAAATAGAAGGATACATATCGGAAAAGCACAAGTCTACAATGGGCATGTATACTAATATCCAGTCTTTTATTTCATAGTTATTCAACCTCACGAGCAAGGACAGACCTCACCTTCACCTCTGAGTGTGATGATGAGGGCAATGTTACAACGTGAGGGTGAGGGGAAAAGTTGCAACGTGAGGCTGGGTGTTCATTAGGGTGAGGTCAAATTTGCAGCGCGAGGGTGAAATTGTTATATAAGTGTGCGGATGAGGTCAAAGTTGCAAAATGAGAGTGAGAATGACGGGGAAACTAAGTCCTTATTTTGAGGACGAGATTGAAACATTATGGCAAGAGTGAGTGAGTTTGACGAAAATTATTATCTTTGCTGACATCACTTCCTTTCTATCGAACATACGATACCACAAGCTTATCCGCGAAATTCAGTTTCTGGTAAGTTAAATACGCATTTGCTATTTATTTATTTTACCATGTATCTAATATATATTAGTCGTGCTTCGGTATTAGTTACTGTCGTGCCCTATCCAAACTATAAGCCTATAGACGCCTATTCATGAGTTAGTTGTCCTCGGTTGAAGCCTAATTTATTAGTGGATTTCCCTATACTTTATGTATTAGTGTAACTGTACCTTTAATCGCTTTCTACAATTTGTTACGATAAGCTTGAGTTTGTTTTCTATTGCGGGTTTGACCTATTTATCAATGCAACGCAATGCAATTTTGGATTGTATGTTACTCTGTATTATAATAGCCATGTAACAGTTTACATTATAGACAGAAAACGGCGATAGCTGAAGAACATTACGCTACTACTGTTCAGACTACCTATAATTTTAAACGTGAGTTGTGTAAATACTTCAATTATCTTGAAAAATGCCCACATTGAAAATACACAAGAGAGTTTTCTGAAAATGTTTCCATGTGTGGGTTAGGCATTTCTCGGAGAATATCAGAATTTGTTTTTTAAATGATTTCTACAGGTTTCTCAAATGTTGCCCAACTTTTGGGAAACATTTCAGCTACAATTTGAAAACACTTAGAAAACAAAAGAATAATGTTTGCAAACAATGTTTTCTGGTTGTTGCAATAAACCCAATTCAAGCTTGTTGGAACAAGCAGTTGTGCGAGGAAGCTTACAAACTTGAAATTGATTTGAATTTTGTTTCGTTGCAAGACACTTCTGCTGTGGTTTCAGTGCGATGAAGTACCTTCACGTGCTAAGACTGTTTTGCCGTGTGCTATCTTCGCCAACTCCCACCCTTTGTCTCAGTGCCAAATCTAGGGAGAAAGGGGGCAATCTCCCAGGGCGACACGTTTAGGGGGCGACAAACAGCTAAAAATAATTAAAAAAATAAAAACTCCTAAAAAGGAAATAAATTTGCCTATTAAATTGAAATTGAACTAAACGTGTTCAAAATTTCAATACCGGCGCGCTAAGACATTTTTTGTGTTATTCAACAGAACCTACCTTCATCTCTAATATTCAAAATCGCGATTCAAGCCAGCCAGATAGGTTACTACCTTACTGTAGTTAGTAATAGCGATACCACGACAGGCTCTCGAGATGGAGCTCCAGGCGCCGACTCGACTCGAGCACATGGTGAGCGCCGACTCGACTCGAGCACATGGTGAGCGCCGACTCGACTCGAGCACATGGTGAGCGCCGACTCGAGCGAGTCGTTGACATCCCTAAGCATATATAGCGTTTGGAAAGTCAGCTAGCGCGTGATTCCGTGGTCTGGTGACCACAGCATTGGATTCTTGTGGCAGTGGTCTACATATCGATTCCCACCCAGTGCAGCATTTTTATTTTTAAGTACATTCTTTGAAAAATTAACAGCCGCCTGACCGGGACACGAACCCTGATTTCCCAGTTGCCGGCTAGGTTCGCGGTGGCTGTAGATTTTTCTGCGTTGAAATTAACAGTTACCAACACAAGGTTTATTTGAAAAGGGTAATAAGTACATTCTTGTTCTGTCAAAGCTACTTCAACCTTGATTCTTGTAAACTAGACTGCTGATTCAACCATTTTAAAACTTTTTAGCTTGATTTGTGCTCCTTGGGAAAGTAATCTTGTTTGAGTTTCGAGTCAGGTCAAAATCTCTATGAGGGGAGGTGATCTATGCGGCTTTGAAAAGTGTCTCCAGTATCTTTCAAACGACACCTCAACCACAACGCATTTTCTGTGCTGTTGCTGATGCATTAGTTCCTTTCTGAATGATAAGAGTCAACAAACTGTATAATGTCAGGTTGGAAAAAATTGTGGCCCGATCACATTTCAGTATATACATAGAATCAAATAGTTGTTAGGGAGTTGCTAAGGACGGGACCTACAGTTTAACACGGGCTCCTAACCATTTTGTTCCTACCGGATATCGAACACCACACCCCTTGGTTACAAGACAGCGAGCATTACCTCGATCCTGAGTTTATTTTCTAAATCTAACTTATTTCCACACCACGCATGAGATAGTGATCGGTGTTAATTTCTATAACGTGGTTTCCCCTGGAGGCCTATTCCATGACTATAGTCTAGCTGTTTGATTTGATTTTGCTAATTTTTGATTGCAAAAACTCTTCAACACTATAAAAGCATTGAACGTTATCAATCTTTACTTACGTACAATTTAGAATTTTTTTTTTTTTTTTTTTTTTGAATTTTTGTTTTGGGCTTCAATAATGAAATCAGGTTCGCGTATAGGCAGTCGCCTGGGAATTCTGTGATATGCTATTTCTGGAAGCAAACAATCTATATCAAACCTTTTAGTTTTGGTAACATTTTGATACTCCAAAACACTTGGTCCCTCTGGATTTCTTCAATGAAGAGAGGCCTGTCGCTTCCAGTTGCCGCAACAAAATAGCATTTTTGAAAACCACACACATTTAGCTGACAGAAGTCAACCTTGTAGTTGATGATAATACTTATGAATTTTCTTCAAATGGATTTCGTTGTTTTCATTCTTTCCTGAGAAAAGCCCTGGCTTTTCTGAAATAGCTGCATTGTAAAGTCCTGTCTCAATAGCAGAAGGGGCAGAAAGTGGCAGGCTGAGAAAGAAAAGGAAGCAAGGCCGGACAATACATCCACTAACATTGCATGAGGCCCGAGGCAAAAAGACTTTTTGGTTCATCTACATGTGACTCGACAACGAGGTGGGTGAAAAGTGACAGGGGAAAGAAATTCGGTAAGGCACGGTTGGTATTGGCTCCCCCTGGCAGGAGAATTGCGGAACTAATGAACTTTCTCTACAATCTTAAACTGGTAATCCATCGCTGCACTGTCCGCGTAGTCACGACACCCTCACCAAAGGCCTGGCATATCTTCCGCCCCGCTGCACCTGCGTTTGACCTCAGTTTGACTCTTACAGCATACACGCCCTTATGACGCTCTGTGGAGGTCACATGTTCACTCTGTCCTTCCGCACGTTCACGGTGTAACTGAACTGCCACAACCAGGTAGTATGGTGGCTATAGCCACACCAACAACTGACCTTCGCCTGATCTCCATTCGCGTTCAACTCGCGATAAAACTTTCTTGGTTCCCTTATAGTTTCTACTTAATATGTAAATTATTGTCTTGTAAGGTAAAGTTGTTAAAGTAGTATGAAATAGAACACAAATCAGAATTACTGTTAACTTTTTTGTTATATCCTTTTTCTTTGTGCAGCAAAAAATGTTTACTATGATTTGACTCGAAGAACAACTAATAAAAACACTGATACATAAACAATTTATACAAGTTGATAATTTTATTTTAGCATTGCTTGTATCATTTTTCTGAAAAAGCATCACTGTTCAATAGTTTGTATCAAGTCTGCAAACAAAATATTTCTGTATCACTTGGAAAATGTTTGTTTGCATATATCTTAATTATGCACAAATAAAAAGTCCCTTCTAAGTACAAATCAGTTGTTTTATTTTCTATACAAACACCAGACCTTCTGTATATTCAATGTTAGGAGTGAAGAATTTTGTTGGTACAAGTCCATGGATGCAGTGTTCCTTTCACCCATAAGATTAAGCGGATTCTGCCCTTACACTCAGCGTCTGTCACCATCTTAGAAGCCGTATGAAATTTATGCAGTGCATCAACAGAATCAGTGTGGGATTCACTAAATTTGTGGTATATTTCTTTACAAATCAGGGGCGTTGTTAATATATCAACCATACGAAGTAATTTCCTTGCTTAAGTTAGCACACTCATGGTCAAAGTCAAAGGAAATATCGTGAAGGTACTCATCACAAATTATACTAAAGCAAAGTGTTAATTCTTCAAGACTTGAAGCACTCACTCCACGGCCACCTCGGCAAAAGTAGTCACAACTAGCCATTGTAACTGATTCAGCTGCAGCAGACTGTCACAATCGAATCATCTCAGCAATTTATTGACTTCATCAACCAATTATTTAAATTCAAATGAGGTCGTCATCTAGTATGGCAATGTTTGCTTAGTTCTTGTTACAACTCTTCAAAATATTTAAAGAAAATGCTATTTTATTCGTACAGCCTAGTGGTTATATGCATGCCAGCACGAGACGCGTGTATTATAGGTGGTTGCCAACACTTTTAAAAGCTTCGTAGTCACTAAGTTCAGTTTTGTATACTCCTTTTGAAGTCCGTATGCTATGATATATGCAACCTAACATTACTATTAAGAGACCTTGGTTCTGCACACTTAAGTGTAACACGTTAACACTGCTTTTTCAGCAATGTCAGCCGTTCAAGGTATATCCCGTTGACCGAGGATGGGTGATATTTTTCACTCTTTTTGCCCCAGCTGTCTCCTACTCTTCCTGTTTCAAGCAAACGTATGGCCAGAAGCAGTGGGAGCAAAGCATGGACTTACGGTGTGTAGTGGTTATCTAGTCAGTGTGTGTGTTTCTGCAAGGTTCTCAACAGTTGGCATATGCGGGTAGAGATACTTCCATCAACCGAAAAGAATCTCCAGTCAAGTTCCCGTAATGTTAGAAAATATTCTTTCGTCATACTGTCAAACATTCTAGCACTGAGGACATAAAAGTATAACTTCTTATTACTAAGTCTATTTGTCTTTATTTACCTTAATATACTACACAAAACACCATGCACAGAGGCTATCCCTACTTTAATTCCTTAATATAACCAATAAAAGTGTTAGTAGAGAATATTTGACCTAAATGGTCTCACAAAAAATAGATTTATCCATCCGTGTCGTATAGAGCCTACATTGTAATTATAGGCTGTAAACACTTGAATCGTCACAACAAGCACTATAGGCATTTTTTACAGTTCTCCTTACATTACTCGTAAATGTTTGTTTTTTTTTCTCTACAATCAATTCTTTCTAGCTTTCGTTTCATTCAGACTACTTCAAATACTGCTTATCTCATTATTCAAGCAGTCTTTTCTGCTGAAACGTACATGCAAAACCGTTATATACACACGAAATTACAACTCAGAGTATTTCAAACTAAAATCGTCTTCAAGCTACTTCAAGTTGCACTTTTCTCGCTATATATTGTTCTCCATGTTTTTCGAGGTAGTCTGAATTATGTAAACCCGTGCTTTTCGCGTTCAACCTAGTTTAAATAAGTTTTCTCGTTATATATTGACTAGATGTGGTTGTTAGGAGTTCTCTTTGTATTAATAAAGCGCAAAATATAGACAATTTTGATTTACCAGACTTGATTTTTCATTTAATATGTAATTGTGTAAGTATATTTCCTGAAAATGTCTATATTCCATCCTGAACAGTCCCTCGCGCGAGAAAATCTGAACACTAAGTCCTTAGTACGATATTTTTTTGTGAAAATACAAGTTCTTTGTTTAATATTTGTGTTGAGATACCTATTTCAATGTCTGATATTAACAAAAATTGCATTGCAGATGGCCAAATTTAAGCAATCACCCACTTTGCTACCTTCATTTTTATATCCGAGTACTTGTTTTGTATCAAGTAATCTCCAATACTGCGTTATTCCTGTATATTCGAGTTTCAAAAGCACCTCCAAGACTAGTGCTGGTTAAAATCATATTCTAATGTTTCTTTCAAACTGCCTATCGGTAAATAAGAGTTTCCCTGTGATTCACACCAATTAGTCCTTTTCGTGTTTTATTCAAGTTCTTTCTACTTCAAATGTCAATTTTATCGTTATATATTGACTAAGAGCTTGCAAGGAGTCCCATCTCCCATAACAATCACCGCAAGTTTCATCTGAGAAGCTTGCTTCTCAAAGATCCCAATCATATTTTGTCATTTTTATCTTATAAATTGCCACCAAATAATCCTTTCGGAGGGTAAATCGATATAAAACAAAATGCAGAGATTAATTTCTACTTGAATTAAATGCTACAATCTCCTTCCTTGTAAATAAAGTCTCCTAAGTGATAATTTGATGTTTAATTCCCTTTTCAAAAGTCTTTTCTGCTAAAAACACCAACGAATACTTATACACATGTGAAGAACCGACTAGCCTTCAACACTGTTGCTAATAGGGTACATTCTACTTAAATATGCAGGTCGGATGGCATCTCATACATATTCGTAGGTTTTATTTAGCGATCTGAAGCAACAAACACCTAATATTAAGCTAAATTCAGATTTCAAATATCCCCCAAATGCGTCTCGCCTGCTATTTAAAGCAATTATCACCCTGTATAAAGGTAAATTATCTTAAAAACATCGTCGGAAATCCTCTCAGATTTTGCATGACATGTGAGGCAATATATCACACATTTCAAATTAAAATAGCTTTGTACACACAATATGCACTTTTAAAACAGTAATTAATTAATTTTTGGTCACTTACGAGATACTCATCTCGATTGTGTACTTAATCTACTTAATCTGGTCTGATAACATGTCCCGTAGTTCCTCTACACAAAGTTTACGCATCAGAAGTATTATATTAGGATAACTTTTGCTTACAAGCGGTTTAACCACATATACAGTTCTTTGTACACAATAAGTGCACTTCTAGTGCTCGAATTATTCCAAAATGCTACTATTGCAGTACTTTCTGCTTGTAGTGATTCGGATTGCATTGTTTTACATGTAAGTTACACATATTTCATCGTCACAAAAATTAAAAATGCGGCCAATTACGCAAGTTGTGTCTTTTCCCAATATAAAATATCATTCAAAATTGTGTCTTGTATGTATAGACATACCTAACTAAGGTCTGACAGAAACAATCTCGTATCAAACCACTTTTCCTGTTTTCGAACAAATGTCCTCCGTGTATGATTATTCAATAACGAGTTAACATGCAAATCAAGAAACATTCTTACTTGTAAAATGTCTTCGAAAAACGCTAGGTTTTCAATTCCACCTAGCTTTT
This sequence comes from Lepisma saccharinum, assembly GCA_022664845.1. Classification (NCBI taxonomy): domain Eukaryota; kingdom Metazoa; phylum Arthropoda; class Insecta; order Zygentoma; family Lepismatidae; genus Lepisma; species Lepisma saccharinum. Next base: position 27,086 of record JAGDQP010014897.1, on the reverse strand, counting down.
CAAACACTGCAAAATTGAAGATGTTGCTGGCATGTGCCGAATAGACCAATATGGTGTAATGCGTTACGTAGTAGCAATTAAGATTTCTGGGTAGACAGAATTTCCCCACATTCCTCGCCACCAGACTTCCTGTTTCTCACGGCCAACAGATTCCCATTTTTCTCTGTCGGGTCAAGGAGTTACTTTTTAATAACAGAAGGGACATAGGTGAACTCCTTAATGTCCATACCATGTCATTTTCATCAAAATAATAGTCTACATATTCCAATTTTGCGCCAGATGACTCGGACTTTTCTACAACCTTCTACTGCTTGATAATTACACAATCTATTTATTAGAGGAAGGAGGCAAGAAACCACATCGCCTCTTTTTAAAACTTTGAAAGGAAGAAGTGGGGGGAAAACTTGTCTGCATATGTCACTTGCTTGGTCTTCATTTTAGCTTGTGTTCAGACAGCTTACTGAAAACTTGTGGTCTTGTGATTTTGAAAGCGGCACTGAGGAAGACAAAGTTCGACCCTAACTCTGTCATCCTCACAGATGATTTCGACATAATTAGCGTATGTCTTGATTTCTTATCAAATTCATCCTATGGTAAGATAATACAGCAATATAAAATCCAATGACTGGTCACTATAGGGTGTTCATAAAATAATACACTTACCTATGTTATAAAATTAAAATTGAAATAGAGGTAATTGTTGGATTATATTATAAAACAATGAAAATATAAGACATTGAAGACAATATATGCAACAGAAAACATAACGGATTGATTAATGAGTATTTCACGTATTGATGATATTATTACATGGAGCATACACGGTATGGACAAAAAGTGGTACAATATTGATCGTTGATTATCATATCGTCCACCACTGTATAAATCAGTTATAATTTAAAGTTAAAATGCTAATTTCTGCAACATTTGATGCATCGTAGGCGGTGATCGCGTACAGAAAAGCCACCTTTAAGAAAATTAGATAAACGCATGTAACAACGCAAGGATACATGAATTCCCGCCCTAAAGTTTTCGGGTGGTATGTACCATTATTATACTATATCAAGTACGTTCTAAACGATAGCCTTTGAAGTAATTTGCCCCCCAAGGATTCCGCTCCTAAATCTGCCCATGCTGTCACTTCCGGTTAATAATAGTATGCCTAAAGTTAAAGTTGGACCAATATACGATCATGTGCGAAAAATCGTTGCAATCTGTTAAGCCATTTTGGGATTTATTTATATTTTATATATATATATATGCTCTCGCTTTGTTTCGCTGGAGGTGCTGCCCCCAGATACACGCCTGAGCTGTACTTCTCACTTCTTGGGGGGCTTCGCACCTTTTATTGTAACCAGATTGTCTGGAGGTACTGCACCCCCCATGGTGACAACCTGCCCCCGGACGGGTCTGCGGCCCCATATGGGAGGTTTGCCCCATTTATTGTAACCTCGTCGTCAGGGTCCACATTTATACCAAATTTAATTTCTCTGGTTTCAGCTGTTTGAAAACGGTCTTGGGGCGGCCATTTTGGATTATAGATATCGACATTGCTTTAACGTTTTCTTATAATGTCTTGACCTGCTCGTGATGTTAAATCTTCATATAAAATTTCATTTCTCTAGGTAACGATGTTTCTTGGGCGGCCATCTCGAATCAAAAATGGCCAGTTTTTAAAAATGTTGTAATATTTTTCTACTTGTGATAGTACACGTTTATGCCAAATTTCGTATCTGGCTCAAACTGTGTGGAAAATGAATTTTTCAGGTCCACCATTTTGGATCAAAGATTGCGTCTTTGGAAACATTCTGTATTATTTTCCTAACCTACTAGTGATAATGTAACTTTATACCAACTTTCGCTCCAGTACCTTCAGCCATTTAGGCTGTGTATTGTATATAGCAATGGGTTTGGGGGCCATTTTGGATACAAGATAGCGACTTTTTCAAAATGTCGGGTTTCCTTTACCTACTCTTGGTCATACACCTTCATACCTAATTTCGTGTTTCTAGTTTCACTAGTTTGGCGTGGGAATATTGAGTGAATCAGTGAGTGACCACGGGGCTATATATTATATGGATTATATAAAAAGATTTTGAGCTCCTCTGCAACTCAAATATGAATAAGAATTAGTGAAATTATGAAGATAAAATTTAACTGTTTACTGATGACCTGGACTCAAGACAACTAGGGCAAACATCAAGCACCACAGTTTGCGGAACGCTGCTGTAATTTACTTGTTATTTGTCGGTAACTCACATCATTCATGTTAATCCATTGGGAAAAGAGATGCGGTGTCGTTTCTCCATTCATCCCGAATAAACTCTGCAATTTATACTAACAAGAGTATGCAAAAAATTTACAAAATTGTACTCATTTGATGCCTCATCTAGCTGGAGTACGCTAACACAACTTACAACTTCTGTAATTTAATTTATTTACTATTTGAGGCCATCATTATGAGACCTGGTCCCCCCGAAATTCAGGTTCAAATCCAAAACATAGTATACTTTTAGGCGTACACATCTATATTTAGGATTGTCATTCCTTATCTCACAAGAACATTGTTAGGTACACATTGAAATTAATACACAAACATTGACAACCGCCGCGACCGGGACTCCAACCCAGATCTCCCAGTTGCCGGCCTGATATATTACCTAATACACCACCGCAGCACGTCAAGTCTCTGTGTGTATATATACTAGTCCTCACACCTTAATACTCTTCCAGCCCCAGTAGATGGTTACTAAGTCAAGGCACCCCATACATTACAATAATTTTATTGAGGACTCTGCTCTGCAACCGTGCAGTTCGAAATAACAGATGTAATTACCTTTTTCACAAGAACATTGTGTTAGGTAAACATTGAACTTAACACAGAAAAATGGACAACCACCCGGTCGACAGCAAATGGGTGGAAATGTCAATCTTTTAACCTTGCCAGTCTAACAATATAGTGTATATTTACACGAGAGATAAGCAATGAAATGTTGGCGATCTCACCTAAGAAATCAAAATTGACACAGGAAAGAGAAGGTTGATTATTCATGTTACAAAATTACACATATTTACATTAACTCAGACTCATTTCGAAATCATTTCGAGTCTTTCGGTAACTCACGCTCAGGCCAGATGGTTAGTGATGGAATGATTGGTGGAATGAAGAAAGTGGTAGGAAACGGGAGAACCCCCAGCAAACCCACGCACTGTTTGTTCACTACAAAGTTCACATGACATGAGGAGTGTTTGAACCGACGAACCCAAGCGCTAGAGATGAGCGCTCTACTCATTGAGCCACCGTGGTCCGCTCTTATCAGGTACTGTTTGGGCCATTCCTGATAATGAAAATACACTTGCTCTAGATTCGCAGACTTCATGTGTCAAAAAATCAATCACGCAGTGACAGTTTTGACGATGGGATAAAAGCAAGCATCAAAATGCATTTCAGCAACATTTTGTTGTAATTCGAAAGCTTGAGTAGGAATGGATTCACCAGGATGCGGATATCCAAAGCTCCGATCTTCGGGGTTTCACATATCCGGTCCAATGACTTCATCCGATTTCTGTGACGGATTCAAAGACCCAGAATTCGGATCTCGTTATTGTGATGCATCTGCAACTGCACAGGACTCAGCAGTCATATTAACAACTTCCAGAGCCTACTTGAAAAAGTTTTCAGTACGACACAGGACGTTTGTGTTAGGGTTAGAAGCCGGGGGAACCTTTGGATCAGCTGTCTGACGTCTTGATCACAAGACCAAACTGGAATTGCCGGGTTAAGTGCTCTCGCTGTTACTTATCTTTCAAGATAAGCGAGAGTGGGAAATTCCTTCCGGATGTGTTTCCAAGTGAGTTGTAATATTACTGCCAAGCCTAGCGAGATCTGATTCTTACCGGAAGTATTTCCACGTTTTTAATATGGCTTCTGATTCTTAGCGGAAGTAAGTGTTTTCAAGTGAGTTGTAATAGAGCTGCCAAGCCCTGCGAAAAGATCTGACTCCTACCGGAAGTGTTTCCAAGTGAGTTACAATATGGTTGCGAAGTCATGCGCGAAGATCTGATAAAATGGAAAAAAGCTCACTAGATGGCGCGCAATTTTGCCTCATACATAAACAATTTAAAAGATTAGAGGCTTATAATTATTTTTGTATGCTTAAATGTTATTTAAAATATACCTGTATTAAATTAATTAGAGACATGTTTAAAGGATCTTTTTCTATAACAAATAGGAAGTACAGTATTTATTTACTATACTTTCATATTCTATAAGATAAAGCTAAAAATTCACGAACTGAATTTGCCACCAGAACGTGCTCAACCTGTTACGGAAACGTGCTCAACCTGTTACGGAAAC
>JAGDQP010014897.1:0-22719 GCA_022664845.1 Lepisma saccharinum | reverse complement strand
AACGTGCTCAACCTGTTACGGAAACGTGCTCAACCTGTTACGGAAACTTGCCAGGATGTGCTCAACCTTTTAAAAGTGAGTATTGGTTTCGCCAGCCAATCAAAATAAGCAGGCACTTTAAACGCAATGCTCTTATTAGAGGTGTTACCATAATCTAATTCAATGTTAAGTTCCCCTCTCTTTATAATGATGAATATCCCATTGATTCCTTTCATTTGTTTCCTCAGTTCTAGTTATTCCTCTAAGGAAAAGTCCACATTCGATCGTTTCTTTCCTCACTTCTGGTTATAGTTATTCGTCTAAGGAAAGGCCACGTTCACTCGTTTCTTTGCTCACTTCTGGTAATAGTTATTCGTCTAAGAAAGTCCACATTCATTTGTTTCTTCCTTCATTTCTGGTTATTCAATTGTCATTTGTCCTGTCTGTTGATGGAATATTTTGAATTTACTGCTAACTTGCTCTCCTCTCAATGTTCGCCTATCCTCATTGGTACACGTCAATCGTCTTGCACAATTCTTTGTCTCAGAGGAATGGCTCATTACACAAGTGGGCAATGCTACACTAGCGCCATCTTATTTTTGCAATAATTTACAATATATTTAACCCCAAATTGAGGTCAGCTCGACAAACATGTTGCTTAAAAGCACACTATTTCAATGTTCATATGATGGGGATTTCCAAACGGTCTTTTTCCCCAATCTTGGATGAGGTCACAATGAACAAGTGATTTTCTAACCATGTTACAGACTGAATAACGTAATCACTTTTCTCCTCTGCCAAAATTCACCCACGATCTTGTACAAACATCATTCCAACTCAAAGCTCACGTGGAAATTTCCAAACGTCATCTATCTTTGATTACGTAATCACAAATTCGGCCACGATATAGTACACAGCGTTAGATAACCTCCCTAAAAACTACCAAGACGCCTGATGACGTCACCGCCACCAATCCTCATATGTGGCAACCTCGCATGACATCTAATAACACCTCTGGCAACAACGCACTGACACGTCAAACCCTGATTGCGTCACCGCCATGTTACTCTAGAACACCAGCTCAACAAATAACTTCATATCACCATGCCAACAGATGTGGCAACGTCGCATGACTTAACACGTCTGGCAACAATGCAATGACATCAAACGTCAATGAACTCAACTGAGCTACCGACGCCTGATGACGTCACCGCCACCATGTTACCCCATTTTTACTTAACACTTTTCGGTGTCCCTGGAAGGCGATATATTTTTCGTGTTCAATCGACACAAGTGTGTTGATTTCGGTACTGGGAGGAAAATAATAAGGTTGCATCAAGTTTGAATATGGGTTGCTCAGAAGTCAAGCGTCTTCTCAACTTTGTTAAAAATTTCGTTTATTTAATTTCGTTTACTTTACAGTTAGTTACACGATTATGAACTTTATTTATGCGTTTACCTTACTGATATCCGAGTTTAAAACATTCACAAACATCCATGCCCGAGGTGGGATTCGAACCCACGATCCTGGAGTCGACAGACTACCCACCGTGCTATATACCGTTCGACCACCTGGATCGGCACTTGGCCAAATTTCCAACACAGAAGACACTAGATCGTACAGAAAATAGAATCAAGAATACGTTGCTGAAATTCCAAAACAAACTGTTACTAACACTACCTATGCCATGGTTTAATTCAATTTTAATTTGTCAATTAGGGATCAGAATTCCCATTAACAAGAATATTTACGGAATATGTCTTAAACGAGTTGGTAAGCTACTAAGGACAGGGACCTACAGTTTAACGCGGGTTCCGAACCACTTGCGTCAACACCAAGATTCGAACCTGGATCCCTTGATTACAAGTTAGAGAGCGTTAGCACTCATCCACCTAGGAGACACCACTTTTTAGGGTAAAACTTGGCTTAACCTTATGCACCTCTGGTTTTTGCTCTGATTCCACAGCTACGTGTATAATACTGTAAATCATATTCAGCCGTTTTCTATCCATTGCTGGATGAAGGCCTCCCTTTTCTTTCCACATCTCTCTGTCTGCTGCTATCCTCGTCCATGTAGCTCCTGATAAACAATTGACCGAGACGACTCACAAATGCAAGATGGGTATATGAAATAGTTTATTTTCTCTAGCAATCCAATGTAGCACATTTGTCGTCCATCTTCCATCTGTGACCTGCCCATTTCCACTACATCATCTTCGCAGTCTTGATTATATTTTCTACCTTTCTGTGCGCGCGAATTCATTCGTCTTCCTGTCCCTCCTATAGTTATTCCTAGCATGCATCTTTCCATTGTTCTTTTCGTTTGCGCATTCAATGACAACTTTCACGTTCTTACATTATTACAGGCAAGCAGTGTTCGGGATGTTATAATTTACGAAGGGGGGATCCTAGAACAAGAGTTTGCTGGTATGCTTCAACATACTACCTGTTTTTTGTAGAATTACCAAGATTTTATCTCTGGTTGGCATGATGTTCGGCAGCAACAACCAAGGATCAAAATCCTCACGTACCAGGGAAATTTCCCGGTATCCCGACCAATCAAACACTGCAGGTAAGACGCATTGGTAGCTTGCTTTTGAAAAAATGACCCTATAATAATAAAATTAAGTAAGACACCCATCCGGCAATTTGTGTGTTTCTCCCAATTTGTTGTATTTTCTACGTTTAAACTTCAGCATACATTTATCAGATTTGTGTAATTTTAATATACTAATAAATCCTCGTCGCTTTTAAATCTGCAATTGTTTATCGCAGTTCAAATTTACGGTGATGACATCGTATGACTCAGAAAAAAATCTAGTTATAAAAATGGTTTACTTGAAAATCTAAATTCCTTTTTATTTGAAAATCTGAAAACGCAAAGCGCTCTTCACTGTATTGCCAGGAAGAGGTGCTCTCCTTGTAATCGGAAGGACCCAGGTTCGATATCAGGTGCCGGCCATCTGTCTAAGATTATCCCTGGTTTACCTTAGTCATACAAGGAAAATGCTGGAATGGTAACTTGAATAAGGCCATAGACCTTATCATAGACTTAGCACGCTTCACCATTTCTGGCAACGCAAAATCAAATTGTTTTTTGTACAGGAGCAAGTGATTTTGAATCCATCCGCTAGGTTGCTCTGGCATCGATCACAATAGAATATGAGGTAGATGCCAGTGCAACCTAGCAGATGGATTCAAAATCACGTGCTCCTCTACAAAAGATTAGTTTTGGCACAGCCAGAAATGGGGAAGCGTGCCAAGTCTATGAGATCTATGGTAAGGCTACGGCCGATTTCTTCCAAAAATTCTTCACTGTATTATTATTGCTAATGTCCGGTATAAAATAGCTGAAATTGGGTTATATCTAGAAATCGTTAAAAATGCTAGAAAGTAACAGTTACAGCTCATTTTCTGTTCAGTTTTTTGTGTAACGTATATGTGAAGATTTCTTCTGGGATTCCGGTTCAAAGAAACAATATTCTATTCGTATGTAAGAGAAATCGGTTGTTGCGGCTACAGTTCAATGGCAGACAACCGTTGGCATGCAACGTGCAACTGAAGGACCAGGCTTGATTCCCAGTCGATCTATTGACTTACTTTATTCTGGATTATTTTTATTAACCAATAGTTTGTTTTTCAAAATCTGTATTGAAACAGAATATGAATGCTCAGCTTATACCTAACACACGAGCATGATTTTTCCTCAGTCACAGAGGCAAATGCTTGGAATGATTTTTTTAATTAGGTCCTCGCCGAATCCTCGTCACATCATTTTCCCTACTAATCCAAAGATGCAGGGAGGTCATAAATAATTCCCATTCAACACATGGTCAGTAAGAAATGTCAACTTTCTCACTTACCAGATCTATTTTCTGATATTCCTCAACTTGTAGAATTATGCAACTACTGGTACTGAACAAGTCTGGAAAGATTAATTTTGTAACCTCTCACAATAATCGATAAAATAACGACATAAACTCTTAATAATTTGACTGCTTTTTGCTAGCATGGTCGTGGGTTGTAGCCAAAGAGGGACATTCTTCGAATCACGTGAGGGACTTTCTTCGAATTTTTGGGGAGGTAAATATTGTCGTTTTTTATGAGGCATATGTGGTTCGTCCCAGTTTTAATAGTATTTTATATTGAAATATTTTTAGTTTAATCATCTCAGCTTTGCTTATTGTTCCCCACTCATCCTTTTCCACTACTCTTTACGGCCTGTACTCCAAAATTCTCCAAATATTTTGATATTCTCTTATTTAAGTTATGACTAGTTCTACAGTTAAAATTATATGATTATTCTATAGTTATTATAGTTATATTAATTATATTCTTATACTTATTATATTATAGCTATATTTATTGTATTATGTTGTAGTTTTATTATTATATATTACTAATCCTTTTTTCTTTTGATTATGTCAATACGAAAAGAAAACGTGATTGTTTAATCGTCTTTTGCTTCTTTACACTGTTTTTAAGAGTAACTAATAAGACTTTTTTGTTATTCTAAAGTTGCAACACAGTCCTTTTACCTGCTTTTTCGTATTTACCTCTCCTTCTGTAACAAGCAGTAGGGGGAGAAGATTTTTAATCCACAAAACAAATGCAAATGGGAGGGTCGTAAAAAATCGTAAATTCTATCAGCTGTCATAGGATGGACTTTGGTATGAATAGGTATTGTATCTTGTCAAATTATGGTGGTTGGACGCAACTAGAAGGGAAGACTGGAGGGTTCCAGCTGCCTGGTTAATTTTTTTTGAACAGTGAGGGAGTGATGGTATGTATAAATTGTAATAAATGTTTTTAATAGAGGGTTACCGAAGATAAAGGTGATATGATTGATATTTCTTAAGATGTATTTCTAAGGTATATCTTACGACAGACTTATCGTAGAAATACAAGAAAAACTAGAAACTATACTAAAGTAACATTAAATATTTCACCTAGTGTTTGTGAACTTTTATTTAGTGGATCATAACATTATTCAACGATAATTTTCAGATGATAATTTCAACGCATTTTACTTCGACAATATTAAAACTGTATATATGATAAGTAATTCATAAACCATCTTAAAGACGTTTAATAAGGAAGTGTCCAAGAAATGTTACTTTTTTCACGTGGAACGTTCAATTTCTATAGTAGATTTGATCGTTTAATGTACTAAGACTGCACTTTCTTTGCTCATTGGAAGAGTATTTGGTAAAATACAATACTCTATAATAAGGAAAACTTCTAGGTACCAAGATAGTATTTAAGAAAATGCCCTCAATCAGGAATTAAGCGAACTATGGAGACGGGAAAAGTTTGTAACCAGGCTAGAATTCTATATACAATGTACTAGGAATAGTTTTACTTGTTTATTTTCCTTGGAACTCCTTAAACGTTCAACACGGTATTAAAGAAAATCACTTTAACCAGGAATAGAGTAAACTAGGGAGACGAGAAAAGTTTGGAACCAAGTTAGAATCGTATATGGACTGTACTTGGGGGTATCTTATGACTCGATCTTCCTTGAAACTCCTTAAGAAGATTTCAGGATATTATTTAACTCCTTTGATTCAGAATGAAGCGAACTAGGGAGGTACGAAAACGTTGAAATCAAATTAGGTATGTATATGGAATGTGCTATGTATGTTCTTGTCTTTTTGAAGAGTATTTGGTAAAATACGATCCTCTATAATAAATTGTCAATGCAATCAGTCCTCCTGGTAAGCTGAATTCGTGATCGTAGACCCCCAGTCCATTCTTTCTTATTGCTTTCTTCTTCTTGATGGTATCTTTACTCAATATTAAGCATATTCATATTTTATAATGAACATCACATGGCCCCTAAATTATTTAAATACTAGACTCGACTCCAAGCTGTTTCACATCTCGGATGTAAGGAAACATATAATTATAGGAGTGTAAATGGAATTCGAAGCACTAATATTTTGAAACAATTTTAATTTTGTTTATAAAAATTTCAGAAGTATAAATTGGTTCATAAAAATTAGTATCTATGATTCGAGATTATATATTGAATCCGAACTCGAAAGTAACTAGTTTTAAGCTTCAAGGCGTCTTGGCCGTCCATATTCAATTTTGTTTTCACTACCCACATAAGATAACTACGATGTGAACATGAAAATGCTTTCCATGTTCGTGACAATCTGGACAAAAGTTATGCTTGATAATTTTTAGTAGGTTGTCTTGTAAATCAACTTAAAGTTTTATTGTCTGCACAATACAGGCATATTTTCTTTGTATACTACATAACCGATCCCAACGGGATGTGAAATGTGGTATACAGCTTCGCTAGTAGGATTATCACGATGGCAGTACTCAACAAATTTACAACCTTTGGTTCATAGACTATGTTACGAACTAAGTTCAGGCCGTCAGTTCCGACCTTTACCTCTTACCTACTTTTGCAGGTACCCAAGATGCATACGCTGATCAATCTTTAAGCCTAGATGTATCATGCGAAGTTAGATACTTTCCTGTTATACTGATTTAATAACGCTCACCATTTGGTTCGCTCCAACACTGTTTGAACCCACGATCTCCCAGATGCTACGCTAACAGCAATTCATGTCAATTCAGCTAACCACTGTATTTTAGACGAAGTTAAACGCACCTCAGACTAAAAGTCAAAGAGCAGTACGAATAAAATTTTACAGTGTTGTGATCAGCCAGACCGTTTGATTCTTACTAAGAGGTACTACCTACCGCCTTCATGCCAACTTTACAAAGTAAAACTATTAAATAAAATAATAATAATATTTAGCAGTGACTTGATAATATTGTTTGCCGGAGATTCCTTTGTTCAAAGCATTTTAATGTTTTGAAAAATTCAATTTTCTTTAACAAAATTTCAGAAGTATGCATTAGTTTAATACTTTAAAGTTATCAGAATATTACATAATCTTGCTTGTTAATAATAACTCAGCTAGAAAAACTTTTAATAACTATACATGAGATGATTATTTAATTTTCGAGCATTACACTGCAGTGTTGCCAACTAGGTAAACAAAACTAAATAAAACTAGAATATAGAGCAATTTTTTTACATAGCAACGCAATGTGAACATACAACTACTTGCCAGAAACTTAAAATTATCAATATTGCAAACTAGGTAAAAGAAATGAAACAAATCATGTTGGATGAAAACATTTTTACGTAATAAAGTGTAAGTAAAATTCATGTTACAAATAAAAGTTCAGAACGTCTGAGGTTACACAGTCAAGTTGTGATTTACAAGTATTTAAAAGAAAAGTACATTCTTTTGTGCGCAAATACCAATTACACAAAGTTATTTTAATACTTCCCAGTTACGTAAATAATTGTCTTACAAGTATTTGTAGGATCACATGTTGTTCACTGTTGAAATAACATTGTGCGTTGTTTCTTCAGCATTCCTTTAGCATAATGGAATATACAATCTGATGTACTAAATAATTTCTTGATTACCTTGGTCACAAATGAAGTTATTAATTTCAATTTAGTTCGCAATCTATTCATGAATATCACTATTTTATTTTGTTCCTGATGAACACCGCATGGCTGTGTCAACCCTTAAATGAAATAGGTGATAAATCTCGTCATTAGAAGTCTCATGTGTAACGTTCGTGAAAAAGAAACTTCGTTTCGAAATATTAAAGTACTAATGTTTCATGGGAAAGTTTACATTACTTTTTTACTTGCTACGATAACCATAAGGTAAGGTATGATAGTCATCGCTATTGGAAGGATTTTGTCTAAGTTTCTTGTTAACCTCCCGGTGGCGTTTACTTTGTCATTTAAAGACAATCTTATATCCTGATTTGCTTAATATATTATTTGGATTGAAGATTATTTTACTGTCATATTTGTAAGTTATCAAATCATAAAAATGTTCAAAATTAATTTCCATTCGAACCCGTGGATTTAATGTAACCCCACAAACTTTGCAAACCTCATCATATGTCTCTTGTATGGATATTGTAAATTTTGTGTCCGTAATTTTTCGCGCCAGCACCAATGAAGATGAACATTTCCCACGCCTTTTTAATTTCTCTAGTTAATTCGCCTAAATAATTCCCTAAAGGTAACAAGACTGGCTCATGACGGCGTTATATATAAATAATACTATCTGTATCAAAATTACTTTCTCAATCCCAACAGTATCTAACATTTCAAACAATCTGAGTCCAGCTCATGAACGTATCAATGATGCTACAGCCAAATTTGTAAATGGTTATGGTGAGTTCTCATTTTCCAAGTCTTTGAATGTCACCAATAATTTTTGTTCTACAAGAATTACTTTGTATTTCCACTAAGTGAGGTGCTCTTACAAGCTCAAGAAATTCTTGAGCACCAGTTACAACCTTCGTGTGTGGTAAATTGCTGCGCTAGCCCAATTTACCAAAGACTGAGTTCAAGATTTTTGAAATATTTCTCAACCCTTCATTACGTTCGATTTTGTCCATGTACGGCATAATCTGCAATAGATGTTCGTTTTTGCTCTTCTGTAGCACAATCAGAAGGAATCTCATTGGATTCTTGTTTCATTTCCAAAATGCAACAACATAGGGTTTGAATAATCCCTGCTTCATCTCCATTTCCCAAATTTCATACGTGTCAAGTATAACATACCCTTTCTTTAACGCAGCATGAAGTTCACGATTACAGAAGACACCCTTCATAGCACGTTTCTCTTGACTATGATTACAATCTCAAGTATTCAGCTCGTCCATGGAAGTTCGAAACAGACTAAAAACCAGTTTGTTATGAGAATTATATTAAAGAAGTGGAATGGCAAGATCTCTAGGTGACAGAACTTTACACAATACGAAACAACGTACTTGGATCGGGCATGTGCACTTGACCAGTGAAACCTTTGTATTTTCACTTGAACCGTTTGTGTGGTTTCTTAGACATAAACCATGGGTACAATGAAGTGACGTCAGCATGTTCCGGTTATTCGTTTTCATCACAGTTGTACAATGCACGAAATCATTCTGTGCGCCCTCCCTTAAATACGTCTTTCGGACGTAATGGTTCAACATCATGCCAATGTTCTCGAATTAAAGCCTGAATTTCAGGAGACGTTTAAACAGCCTTGTCGCATTCGCATCCCCGTTGTTCTACAAGCTTTAAATCAGAACAATTTTCCTAGAAATTCTTTTCTAGCTAACGTTGCATCATAGCGATCCTGTAAGGTACGCCCTTCAACATCAATAGGAAGATTTCGAAGTTAAACATGTACGTCCGTGGCAGTAGCAGCACCCATAGAGTTCGAAACAATTACGACTATTTTTCACATACATCCAATTTAAAATATCTGAATTGACCTCACCACCATTTTCAGCTGTTTTGAGTGTTATTTTGTGTTCATGTTCCATATCCTTAAGGCATTGGCGTCCTTTCTTGCTTCGATTATCAAGATGATGGAAGAGTAATGGAGGAATATTTGGAATATGGTTCTCTTGTAAATAAAGCATTCTATCGCACACAGCAATACTGCTTGTATGAAGAAAATACTGAATACAGTTCATTTCTTCTTCAATGAGGTTTGAAAACTGAATGAGGGTCACAGTTAGGATATGGAAGCAGTTCCGGCAATATTCTAACAATTCATGCTGGAAATCAAAGATCTTTTTCTACTCCACAGATTCTTTATTCCATGCAGCAATTGCTTCTGTCTCCTCAGATGATTTACTGTCAATATTATAAAAGTCAAGTTTGGGATACAATTCTTTGTAATTTTGATATTTGGGGTATTGGGTTAGTATGGAACATCACATTTCCTGAGGGATTATTCAAAACCTGAAGTTTTAGCCAGGTCAGCTAATGGAACCCCCATGAACAAGTATGTCTGAAAATATTGTTTACAGATAGTTGTATAATTTTATGCCCTTGTGCAATATCAAGAATTATTTTCTTATGTTCCAAGAGCCATCGAGCAGCAAATAACATGTCAGAGAGATCCGATGATACTCTTCGCATAAATATTCAGAATTATGAAAGCGTAGTTCCTTAGGGGGTAAGGCAATAAACACAATAACCATCATTTCCCAGAAATACTGTAATAATCTCAATTACATTGCAGTGATTGTCTTCATATCGCAAAAATAATTTCCTCTCTGCTGATGGTCCAACAGACATCTTAACACTCTTGTGTTACTGACATACGTGCATAGACTATTATTTGATATTAGTCTCCAAAATACTTTTGAAACTTGTCCACATCTTCAATGCTCCCTCCATTCTTACTTTGTAAATCTACACTTGCCGAGTAACACAATTCTCTAGCTTCAGATGCCCACTTGTTAAGGTTTTTCTTCATGTAATTTGCATTTCTATATTCTTGACTCGCTCGTAGTTTTGCTAGTACCAAGTACGAGGAAGGTTATCAGAAAGTTCAACCGGAAATATATGATTCTGGAGATAGTCTACAAATGGTAAATATTTGACCTTTTCAGCTCGTTCCTGTCCACGATCACGATCTGTGATGTTTACTTTGATTACTAGCTTCTCTCCTAACAAGGGTGTCTCATTCGAGTTTAAAACACTTTCAGTTTTTCTCAAAATATCTTGATTAATGTGGGCTCGAAATTTAAATAAAATGAATATAGGTTCTTCTAACTCATAATTTGAACTTTCTATAGTAAAACAACTTTCGAATCGGGATTTACATCATGAAGTAAATGATAATTAGGATAGGGTTTGCAACGTTCACTTACAATTTCAAATTGATGTCCAGGTCGTTCACGATACATCGTAACTGCATCATGTTCTTTCTTCCATTGCTCCAGAGTAATATTATTAAGTTCATCATCGGGTACTTGCAAATTGTTGGTTAGGATTGTGATGATAATTCATTTGTTGTTTTGGATATTGCTGGTGAGGTAAATTTGAAAGGTTTTGAATTCTTAAATGAAAACTTAAATTTTGAGGTACAATTTGATTCCTATAGAGATTATGGGTTTGCTGTCTTTGAGTTCTTAACTCGTCCATTGTTTGGAAAGCCTGGATTTTTTCCATATAGTCTCTTTTTCGCATT
Organism: Lepisma saccharinum; assembly: GCA_022664845.1. Lineage (NCBI taxonomy): Eukaryota > Metazoa > Arthropoda > Insecta > Zygentoma > Lepismatidae > Lepisma > Lepisma saccharinum. The sequence continues at coordinate 11,703 of JAGDQP010014897.1, read as the reverse complement.
AAATCTTGCGATGCTTGTAGAGCTTGAAGCTTTGCTTGCAATTCCTGTACTGTTCTATAGGTTTCTACAGCAATCTTCTTAAGAAGATTCCTCTGTAATCCTAATGATAAGTAATGCACTTTAGCTTCTTCCGTACAATTTGGAAGATTATGACGTATTGCTCTCAATTTTCGCAAGAAGTAAGCGTCCACTGATTCCTCGGGGTATTGTTGAACAAAGTTGATCTCCATTTCTGCCTTGTATTGTGGCAATCGAGGACGACTAAGGTTGACCAATTTTTCTTTTAGCTGATCGTACGTTAACGTTTCGAATTGATGCAAAGATTGTAATTGAAATATTAGGTCAAGTGCAACATCTTGCAAATACATAGGTAGTATTTCCACTTTTTTCTCATTAGTCCACCCTTGCAAGTTAGCTAAATGCTCAAAGAGCATAAAAAAGCGATCGGGATCTTCGTTAATTGTTCCCGAATACTTAGTAAGGTGTGGTAAATTAAATGATGGTTTAGTTGCCATTTGGTCTTCCTCACTGTCACTTTCTATGCTGGAAGTATATCGTCCGGTCTTTTCCGGATCGGGTCACAGGCATTTACTCATTAACTAAATATTTTGTTTTACTCTGCTTTATGTGGAAAGAAAACGATCGACACCTAATACAATTTAAAGAAACATACCTTTGGATCTGTCCTTGGTTCCGTCTAGCTGCTGTTTGTTGGCGATAATCCAATCTTCCTCGTGGGCTGCAATCTTCTTTTCTTCAGGGTTGGTAAATCCAATTAAGTTTTCCAGGGGTGGGTTTTCCTCTTTTCGTGGGGTATATCCAATAAGTTGAGTTGGGTGGGTTTATCCGAATGTTCACTTTTCACAAAAAATGTTGGTTGTTTGTCACTTATAACTGTCACTGGAACACTTTATCGTTTATTCTCCGAAATATTTTCTGGTTTGTCGGTTTTATATTTTGCTCTATATAAAAAAAATCACTTTTATAACTGGAGTATTTTCACTATGTTATGTTGTGATATAACTTGCAATTATTTTGTAGACCCGAGCGTCTACCACCACGTAATGATTCTCTTACTTGTAGTTATTACTTCGTAAGGTAGCGATGGGATCGTATACGACGTGATGGCACTGTCATAACAATATACAATATAATATTATGGTAGAGACCATATGACCGTATATCGTTTAATAGAATGGTTATTTGGTGAATAAATAGAGCAAATGCTTATATACGTTTTTACCGACACCAGTTTATTATAAAGTTCCAATATACTATATATTTTACAATGTGTTATACAGATAACAATCTGAGCGTCCCGAACATGGGCTCTGTAATTAATACTCAAGTGGATCACCTCTTGCAATGATATTTAACTTAGGTTTAGGAAAGGAGATTGTTCCTAGAAAGGATACTAACTCCAGTCCGAGCTAGCAGGTATAGGTATACCAACCTAAGTTGGGGTTAAGGTGAGAGTCCTGACTCCAGTCCAAGCCAGGTAGAGGTGACCACTTTTCGGAGCGAAGAAGTGATAACTTCAAAGGTGATTGACTGGCCTTTTTATACCCTTATTTGTGGGCTTATCTTCAGTACTTCCAACACTTGCCGCTTGGAGGTGGTGGTTGTCTGCTTCCTATGGATTCTTAGTCAGCTTTATGTAACTTTTATTGTTTATTTACTTTTGTGCTTAACACACTGACCTATTTATCCATATCCCATTACAATACTTTAACAAAAAAGTAACTTTCGTTACGATAATATTAATGTTGTATATAAAAGTCTCTCGTAAATTTTGCTAATTAAGTTTTGTGAAAAAAATTCGATCATATTTAACTTATTTGCTCACATTCCATGTTCATTATTTTTATAAATGTGAAAACAGTAAGAGAAAAACAAAACGCTGACAGAAAATTAAAATGCTGATTTCATAAAACAAAGCACTGACATCAAAATTGAAACATGTAATTTAAAGTATCTCACACTTAGTGCTCGAAGTTTAAGAAAAAGTAGTGGCTTCTTATGTTACATCAACGTTCTTGCAAAATTCACACACATTTTAAGTATTTGCATAAACACCACAAGCTTTTTACATTTGTAAGTCCTAGATTACTTTTCAAAACTCCGATCTAATATTATGGTGAGCAAACAAGGAACGGAAAACGCTTCACCAGCTGACAGTGGAACACTGTACCTCATCCCACTAAAACACAAGTAGCCAAAGGGGGGCATGCTGAAGTTTTATTTTGTTAACATGTCTTCTAACTTCAGTAGGATATGCGTTCCTATATAGCATAGAAAAAAGGGTATCTTCTTTTTTGCTAAGTATCCCATTATTGTATCCACACCACGTATGAAATTTGAAGAAAATACTATTCTTAGGGTGAGTATAGAGTTGGTAATATTGAAAATGCTAAGGTTTCCTATTTGAACATCAACGATAAGTAAATAATTTGTAATTAACTCTAGTAAATTTTATTATAGTTAGCAACATTAAAAATTCGAAGCATGTCCCTGACGTAATTCGAAGAAAGACCCTGAAGTGATTCGATGAATGTCCCCCTTTAGCTACTTGTGTTTTAGTGAGCTGGGGGAACAGCGTTGCATTCTCAGCTGGTGAAGCGTTTTCGGTTCCTTGTTTGCTCATCATAATATTAGACCGGAGTTTGGAAAAGTAATCTAAGACTTACAAATGTAAAAGCTTGTAGTGTTTATGTAAATCATTAAATGTGTGTGAATGTTGCAAGAATTTTAAATACAAGTCACCACTTTCTCCTAAAAACTTCTCGAGCACTAAGTGTGATATACTTTAAATTACATCAGTGTTTTAATTTTAATGTCAGTGCTTTGTTTTATGAAATCAGCATTTTCATTTCCTGTCAGTGTTTTGCTTTTCCCTTACTGGTGTTTTCACTTTTATAAAAATAATGAACAACATGTAATGTGAGCAAATAAGTTAAATATGATCGAATTTTCTTCAGATAATTTCTCGAGCAAAATTTACGAGATTTTAAATACAACTTTAATATTATCGTAACGAAAGTTACTTGTTTTGTTAATGAAAATATAGAATCAGTATATGGTTTTGTAATATTAAAATCACTTTATTCTACATATTTAATATTACGCATGAGTAAATGTTGGATTTATGTTGGCATAGGTGGAAACCGTTTGTTGGATGAAAAGTTCGAATGCGGGAGTTTCTCTATGAACGATATCGGGATTAGTGTGGCTCAGCTGCCGGCAGCTGTTAGAAATACTACTCCTGTAAAGTTCATGCTCTGATGTCATGAAAGAACCAGATTGGTACGGCAAGTGTTTTCGAACTTTCTCTTGTTACATAAGAGGATTGGTATCAATCCGATCAGCAAAATAAGTAATTTGTGAACCAACTAATATTTTCTTTCAACTTGCTACTGCGTAATTATAATATGCACCCCTTTTTTGGCCCCACCCTCCCCCTCTTGATATCCATGTATAATAATTTTTGTTCGCGTCCGCTCTTTCATGATATGATCACCAAGCATTTCCATCATGCCAGTATTTGTGTCTAGCTTTTGAAGCTTTAAGATCTAGCTGTAGAATATTATCTCCTGCTCTCTATCAACTTGGTGTTTGAGTGTCTGTTACGTTGCGAAGAAACGAAGCTTTACACAGTTCTCTATCAACTAAGAAGCATTCGCTGTCCCCCAGTGTCAGAAATTGTGACTACGTCTTGCTGATTGCTGTGAGTAGAAACTTTGCTTTTCGATCCAACAAGATTTACGTTATTGATGTTTTGCTTACTGATCCAAAAGTCTGTAGCTGTGACGATCCTGTAATGGTACTTGAATGTTGGAATAAGTTCTGTCACTACAAGATACTGGGATTTCAACCTCGTACAAGTGATCCGGAACTTTTGCTTCATTACTTGCTGTATTACTGGAATGACGAGGAAGCAGTTCTACAAGCCTGTGTAAATTCCAAAGACATTTTAGATCTTGCAGAATATGGATTTTTCGCTACTATGGAAAGCAAACTATTGCTTGGGAGTATTATGAATTATTCAACGATCCTACTGAACTAATTCCGGAGGAAGCAGTACTATTCTTTGGATTGGATGCACAAGATAACAGTGATGTTACTTTGGACTCATGGAGCCATGAAAACATTGGTGAATGTAGTTTGGATGAAGACGGTGATTGCAGTATGAGTGGTGTGTAATGTCAGACGGTGAGGATAACGGACTTAGTATGACAGAGAAGGATAGTGAAGTTGCTATGGAGACGGTGAGCAGTGACGATGATGAAGTGATTAATATTACTCTGGAACAATGGAAGAAAGAACATGATGCAGTTACGATGTATCGTGAAGGACCTGGACCTCAATTTGAAATTGTAAGTGAACGTCGCAAACCTTATCCTAATTATCCTTTACATGGACGAGAAATCACAATTCGCCCCGTAGCAACATCAATTAGCGATCCTGAGCAGTTTGTAAAGAACCTATTTCAATTTGCAGCAGACCATTTACTTCATGATATAGATCCCGATTCGAAGATTGTTTTACTATAGAAAGTTCAAATTATGAGTTAGGAGAACCTATACTCATTCCATTTAAATTTCGAGACCATATAAAGATATTTTGAGAAAATTCGAAAATGTTTTAAACTCGAATGAGACATCCTTGTTAGGCGAGAAGCTAGTAATCAAAGTAAACATCACAGATCGTGTTCGTGGACACAGACGAGCTGAGAAAGTCAAATATTTACTATTTGTAGACTATCTCCAGAAGCATATAATTCCAGTTGATGAGCTTCCTGATTGCCTTCCTGGTGCCTTCGTATTAGCAAAACTACGAGCGAATCAAGAATATAGAAATGCAAATTACACGAAGAAAACCCATAAGAAGTGGGCATCTGAAGCTAGAGAATTGTTAGTCGGCATTTGTAGATTTACTAAGTAAGAATGGAGGGAGCATTGAAGATATGAACAAGTTTCAAAAGTATTTTGGAGACTAATATCAAATAATAGTGTGTGCACGTATGTCAAACACGAGAGTATGTTAAGATGTCTGTTACAGCATCAGCAGAGAGAAAATTATTTTTGCGATATCAAGACAATCACTGCAATTGTAATTGAGATTATTACAGCATTTCTGGGAAGTGATGGTTGCAATTACCCCTACAATGAACATCGCTTTCATAATTCTGAATATTTATGTAGGTATTGTGAAGAGTATCATCCTGACATGCAAAACGATGATGAAAGTAAAATCCAATGTAGGAAGTGTTACCGTACATTTCCTAATCAAAGATGCTTTGATAATCAAGTGAAAAGAAAAAGGTAAGCCTATATGTGACTATGTAGAACTTTGTCCGCAGTGTGGTGTCTAGATAGTTAACAGAAAATCTAAACATGTTTGTGGTGAACATTTTTGTAAACTTTGTTTCGCGTATGAGGATGAGTTGCATTCGTGTTTTGTACAGTCAACAAAACCAAAACGCGTAGAGGATTTTTTGTATATAGTATTTGATATTGAGACAATGCTGTAAGAAATAGATGAAAATGGTGAACGTGAGCATCAGCTCAATTTAATTTGTGCAAGTCATCGTTGTCATAAATGTAAAGATATCGATGACGAAAATCATAAATGTACTGTGTGTGGTAATCCAGAAGGTATTAGGGATTTTGTATCTTATTACATGGATGAATTCATTAATCATACACTCCAACAAAATCCTCAGTTTAAAAAAGTGGTGGCGCTTTCGCACAACGCATCTCTTTGACATGTTATTTGCTGCTCGATGGCTCTTGGAACATAAGAAAATAATTCCTGATATTGCCCAAGGGCATAAAATTATACAACTGTCTATAAACAATATTTTCAGATACATACTTGTTCATGGGGGTTCGATTAGCTGACCTGGCTAAAACTTCGGGTTTGGATTAATCAATCAGGAAATGTGATTTTCCAAACTAACCCAAACCCCCAAATATCAAAATTTCAAAGGATTGTATCCCAAACTTGACTTTTATAATATTGACAGTAAATCACCTGAAGAGAAAGAGAGAAGCAATCGCTACATGGCATAAACAATGTGTAGTCGAAAAAATCTTTGATTTCCACCATGAATTGCTAAAATATTGCCGGAACTACTTCCATATCCTAACTTTGGCCCTTATTCAGTTTTCAAACCTCATTGAAGAAAAAAACTGTATTCAATATTTTCTTCATACACGCAGTATTGCTGTGTGCGATGGAATGCTTTATTTACAAGAGAACTGTATTCCAAATATTCCTCCATTAGGCTTCCATCATTTTAATAATCAAAGCAAGAAAGGACGCCAATGCCTTAAGTATATGGAACATGAACACAGAATTACTCAGGACAGCTGAAAATGGTGGTGAGGTTGAATTTAGATATTTTAAATTGGTTGTATGTGATAGTCGTACTTGTTTCGAACTCTATGGGTGCTGCTAGTGGCACGGACATACATGTTTAACTGAACTTCGAGATCTTCCTATTGATGATGAAGGGCGTACCTTACAGGATCGCTATGATGCAACGTTAGCTAGAAAAGAATTTCTGGGAAAATTGTTCTGATTTCAAGCTTGTAGAACAATGGGGATGCGAATGCGATAAGGCTGTTATAACGTCTAACATGGATTATGTCTAAGAAACCACACAAACGTGTCAAGTGAAAATAAAGGTTTCACTGGTCAAGTGCACATGCCCGATCCAAGTACATGGTTTCGTATTGTTTATGGTTCTGCCACCTAGAGATCCACATCCTTCACATAATTCTCACAACAAACAGACTTTTTGTCTGTGGAACTTGCATGGACGAGCTGAATACTGGAGATGGTAATCACAGTCAAGAGGAGCGTGCTTCCAAAGGTGTCTTCTGTACTACTGAGCTTTAATCTGCGTTAAAGAAAGGATATGATATACTTGACACACATGAAATTTGGGAAATGGAGATGAAGCAGGGATTATTTAAACCCTATGTTGACAACTTTTTGAAATTAAAACAACAATCCAGAGGGTTTCATTCTGATTGTACTGCAGAAGAGCAAAAAACACACACATTGCAGATTATGCCCGCCATGAAGGAGTAAGTCTTGGTTATAACAAAATCGAACGTAATGAAGGGCTGAGGTATATTTAAAAATCCTTCTTAAACTCCCTCTTTGGTAAATGGGGTAAGCGCAGCAATTTATCACAGACGAAAATTGTAACTGGTGCTCAGGAATTTGAGATTGTAAGAGCGCCTCACTTGGAAATATAAAGTGTAGTTCTTGTAGGGCATAAGCTATTAGTGACATAAAAAGACTCGAAAAATGAGAACTCACCATATCCATTTACAAATTTGGCTGTAGCATCATTCATATCTTGATGGGCTAGACTCAGATTGTTTGAAATGTTGAATACTGTTGGGATTGATAGTGTAATTTATTGTGATACGAATAGTATTTATATACGACGACTTGATGAACCAGTCTTGTTACCTGTAGGGAAAAACTTTGGCGAATTAACTAGAGAAATTAAAGAGGGGTGAGAAATATACATCTGCATTGCTGCTGGCGCGAAAAATTATTCTTACCGGATACGAAATTTAACTACAGATAAAGTAAAAGAAGTTTCCAAAGTTCGTGGGGTAACATTAAATGCACGGGTTTAAAAGGAAACAAATTTTCAGCACTTTTATGATTTGATAACTCAGAAGTATGACAGGAAAGTAATATTCAATCCTAACAATATCTTGCGTAAATCAGGATACAAGATTATCTCTAAAGAGCAAAATAAACGCCACCGGAAGGTTGACAACAAAAGCCGTAGACTAAATCCTTCCAATAGCGAGGACTACCATACTTTACCTTACGGTTACCGTATCAAGTAAAAAAGTAAAAGCCATACAGTGTTCATTAGGAGCAATATGAAACAATGTGATATTAATAAATTGCGAACTGAGTAAAAATTAAAATTAATAACTACATTTGTGACCAAGGTAATATCCAGAAATTATTTAGTACATCAGATTGAATCTTCCATTATCCTAAAGGAATGCTAAATAAACAAGGCACAATGTTATTTCAACAGTGAACATGTGATCCTACAAATACTTGTAAGACAATTAGTTAAGTAATTGCGAAGTATTTTAGTAACTTAATTACTTTGTGTAATTTGTATTTGCGCACAAAAGAATGTACTTTTCTTTAAAACTTGTAAATCAAACCATGACTTTGTGTAACCTCAGACGTTCTGAACCTTTATTTGTAACATGAATTTTACTTACACTTGATTATGTAAAATAAAAATGTTTTCGTCCAACATGATTTGTTTTTCTTTTATCAAGTTGGCAACACTGATAATTTTAAGTTTCTGGCAAGTAGTTCTATGTTCACATTGCGTTGCAATGTTAAAAAAAATTCGAATTCTCGTTTTATATAGTTTTCTTTACCTAGTTGGCAGCACTGCAGTGTAATGCTCGAGAATTATTTAATCATCTCATGTATAGTTATTTAAAAAGTTCGAATTCAAATTATAATATTCTAGCTGAATTGTTATTAACAAGCAAGAATATGTAATATTCTGGTAACTTTAAATGCATTGTTACGAACACGTTAAAGTTTTAAAATAATTTATACTTCTGAAATTTTGTTAAAATTGAATTTCTCAAAACATTAAAATGCTTTGAAGAAAGGAATCTCCGGCAAAAAATATTATCAAGTCACTGCTAAATATTATTATTATTATTTTAATAGTTTTACTTTGTAAAGTTGGCATGAAGGCGGTAGGTAGTACCTCTTAGTAAGAATCAAACGGTCTGGCTGATCACAACACTAAAATTTTATTCGTACTGCTCTGACTTAGTCTGAGGTGCGTTTAACTTCGTCTAAAATACATTGGTTAGCTGAATTGACATGAATTGCTGTTAGCGTAGCATCTGGGAGATCGTGGGTTCAGTGTTGGAGCTAACCAAATGGTGAGTGTTATTAAATCAGTTGTATAACAGGAAAGTATCTAACTTCGCATGATACGTCTAGGCTTCGAGAATGTGTGTTTTTGATCAGCGTATGCAGCTTGGGTACCTGCACAAGTAGGTAAGAGGTCAAGATCTGAAGTGACGGCCTGAACTTAGTTCGTAACAGTCTATGAGCCATTGGTTTAGAATATGTTGAGTACTGTGATCGTGGTAAACCTACTAGCGTAGCTGTATGCCTGCTAGCGAAGCTGAAGATCACATTCTACCTCCTGTGCCTCGAATTCCATTTACACGTCTATAGTTAAAAGGTTCCTTACATCAGAGATTTCTGATTAAAAGCATTTTTAAATACTATCTTGGCCATTTCTTGAGGAGTTCCAAGGAAAAGACAAGTAAAACTGTTCAAGTACATTGCAAATACGATTCTAGCCTGGTTACAACCTAAGCGCTTTGCCCGTCTCCGTAGTTCGCTTAATTCCTGATTAAAGGCATTTTCATTATTTATGTGACACCATACTTTATGTGACACGGGATACAATACCCATTCTTCCTAAAGTTTTCCCTCTGAAAAAATTTACTGTTTTTCACACAATAGCCCCATTGTAGATTAAAAACCATCGTAGAGCCGCACAATAACACCCCTAATTTGTATTTCTTTAGTGGATTAAAAACCCTCTCCCCCTACTGTTTGTAAGAGAAGGAAAGGTAAATTTGAAAACGCAGGTAGAGGAACCCAGTGTTGCAACTTTAGGATATCAAAAAAGTCTTATTATTTTAAACTCTTACAAATTTAGTATAAATAAGCAAAAGACGATAAAACAATCACGTTTTCTTCTCGTACATAATCAAATGAGAAAAGGGTTAGTAGGAATATATAATAAAATTACAACATAATACAATAAATATAGCTATAATAAGTATAAGAATTAATATAACTATAGTAACTAATATAATCAGAATTTTAGCTGTAGAGCTAGTATTAACTTAAATAAGAGAATATCGAAGTATTATGAGAATTTTATAGTACAGGCCGTGAAACAGTAGTGGGAAAGAATGAGTGTGGAGGTGGGGCGCGCCTGATAAACAATAAGCAAAGCTGAGATAATTAGATTAAAAATGTTTAAATATGAAGTACTATTTAAACTGGCACAAACCACATCTGACTCATGAAAAAGGACAATATTTACCTCCCCAAAAATTCGAAGAATGACCCCGACATGATTCGAAGAATGTCCCCTATGCCTACTGTGGGTGTCGAATTACTCGAGAATCAGGGAGAATTTCCCTCTTTCTTTTACGCTTTTCGATGGGCAATCTTTATAGTTTATTTTCATTAGTTGAATGGTCGGGAAAAAATAAGGGAGCAACTGCCCCTTCACCTATTCGCCACCAATGTTTACAGGATTTGGTAAATATCTTATGATTTGGTCTCTTCAATTGCCCGAAAATGAGTATCACAGTTTGCCTCTACCTATGAAAAATATGTTGAACACATGCAGTGCAGCAAACTGATTTTCTTTTTTTGTTTCCATTGTATGTAAACCCCGAATGCAAGGGATGCTTCCAGTTGTTGGGTATAGGGATATCAATCCGCTCGGTTTGAGCGGCGAGTCTAACGCTCGAGTGGAGTCACAGCGTGAGCACCGACTCGACTCGGTACTGAGCATCGACTCGACTTGAGTCTGACCGAGTCGCAACTCGAGTCGAGCGAGTCGTTCACATCGAAATAACTCTGAAAAAACTTTTTAAAGATGTTCTTTTCTTAATTCGTACTAAAAGGTAAAAAAAAATTGTGCGTGACTAAGGAAAAATGGGGCTCGTCATTTCAAGAATTTATGAAGTGGCTGTAAATGAGAGCGCCCCCCATGCTTTTCTTTTTACGCATGCATAAACAAAATATTTTTTTCTTTTTAGTACGAATTGATTAAGAAAGTAATGTATTTAAAAAGTTACTTTTTATGTTAATTTAGCTTCACTATTTGTTTTTTCTTTCCTACTAACTTTGGAAACAATGGTACTAGAAAGCATGATAGTCGATGTGAAGTTAGTTTATTGATCTCCTTGGCAAAGTAATTTGTTGTTCTAAGTGTTCTCGAATAACTGAACGAGTAGAAAACCGAGAAAGCTGTGTATAAATTATGAGGAAAGATAACTTTGCATTACTATAACATGGTCCACAGACTTCTTTTCTGACGGCTATGTCAATCCGCTCGGCTCAAGTGGGGAGTAACGCTAAAGTCACTGAGCACCGACTCGACTCGAGTCGAGCGAGTCGTTGACATCCCTAGTCGCGTGGAGTACACTACTCTCTTCCGCTTCAAACCTTCAAAATCTATTACAAAGGGAACTCATGCACACTTGTTTATAACGCGACCACCTCTTTTCTCTCTCAGAAGCAGTCTGTCAAATATGCCACTATCTGTAGCCGAGGTCCTTTACAAAGTATTTGTTTTGCAGAGAAAACTGCTACTCATACGAGCTGTGAATTTAGAACGAAGCTGAATCAACAGTAGTGGGTATCAAAAATCTCCGAGCATCTTCCATCGAAATTTGAGCACCTGCGCCCCATTAATCTTAATTTTGATACGTTTCCCGGAAGTCGTGAACCCCAGGGGTCACCGGGGGTTACTCCCATGCCCCCAGCCCTGTTCTTAGACCCCACCCTTGTTTTCAGAACATCGTGAAAAAAATTTTTTGGTGAGGCCATCTGGTGTATGAATTTTGATCACAAAATGAT